>JAMKCH010014634.1:0-24522 GCA_023653785.1 Ophioderma brevispina
TGGTTGAATGGAGAAGGATAATTCTAGTAGATAATGTCTAGCAAAAAAGTTGTCATAACATGAATTAAAAATATTTCAGCAATGGACTTGAAAACAGATGGGAGATTGTTATGAATATATGTACACTGAGAAGAAAACGGCCACAAGTCTTGGGTGAATTTTGCTCTATCTATTTTGTAGCATATGCTGTCCATATATTTGCATGATCTGGACTGGGAAATGACTGCTCTTTGTAGTTGACCGTCGATGTTAGTATAACCAAAGAAAGACCTAGCAGGTAGCACTTAACCCGAGCGCAGTGAAGTTGAAAAATTGCTGCTGATAAGCTACGAGATCATAGCAAATTTTTCCAGAACTGCTCCAGATTTGTACCACAAGTCTTGCCTCAAGGCCGTTTTCAATGTGGAAACTGCAACACGATATGAGCGTGATCTGCCAACACAAGTTTGCCGACGGTGGAGGGTCAGTAATTGCCAAATCTTTATCGCTAAATTCCCTGGTGTGTGGGCCATGAAAGTGCCTAGCACGGGTCCAGTTAGGGGTTAAAAACCGGCCAAAGACAATGCCAGGAAGAAAAGGGCAACCTGACATGGAAATAATGCCAGGAGGCCACAGAGGAGCGTGGTGGTGTTAGTGGACCTTAGAGTGGTTTGCCACCTTTGCCTTTCCCTGGGCCAGCAGAAGAACAGATTTTGTTCTTGGCATCATGAAGACTGGTAGATATACAGGAGATATGAACACGGGATGTGAATAGATTAGAGGCGTGGAGCGTAATGTATCCATTACACCTCAAGTCCCAGCTGTACGCTGCTATCACTGTTTGTTATTCTTGCAGTGCCCGTCCATCCATAAAGTTCACACTGATTGAATTTATGCGGTGCGTATCTGTTCTTGTCAGTTAGTTTTCCCGTTTCTTTGCTTCGCTTTCAGTCCTTATCCTGGTTGATCGCCTTTAGGGGCGCGTTCATTATGATGTTTGGTACCAGGACCTGGTACTTGATGCTACATGCGCCATTCTGGCCTAGTGGGAACAGTTTTAAGTGGACTCGGACCTACCATCCGAGATCGGGTCCGAGACACCTCAGGTGTAGTCTCGGTAATAGACTAGGACATGGTACCACAGGCACAGGGGAAACGCGTTTTGTACTGTAAGGGGCCACGGCTCACAATATCACCGCGAAAAACCACTGCCTTGGCTGTGAGCAAGGCCCGGGGAGCAATGACAAAATTATCGCAAACAAAAATCTGTATTGTCACCTTTGACATGAAATGACAAAATTAATAAAATTAAAAATATTACACATTTCTCAGGATTAGTTTCTCTATTTGTATCATATAGTTCGTAAGTATAAACTGATACTTGAGGAGAGCAGCGGTGAAAACCGCGGTGCGACGAAACATCCATAACACGTAACCAATGAGCCTTCCGGGTTTACGTGGTCACGCGCATCACGCCGCCGAATTTATCAAATGATCAGCAAATGTAGCTAGGACGATGTTTCTTGTTCGACAGTCCATGGGTTTTACATCAACCTTTTCTCAGAGAATCCTATTTGTTTCCATTCCAGTAATCAACAGGAGGACAGAGGCCGATCATTTTTTGCAAAAAAAATAGTGCGAAGGACTGTAAGGACAAATCCGGGTAAGTGGGCCCGATACTACATTGGGTTTGGAATGGATGGAGTACTATATCGCGACAGTGAGAACACGAAATCAATGTGGGCCAAGCACACTTCTATGTGGACTCAGACCTAGGTCCGAGCACACATGTTTATAGTGGGAACACACCCCTAGACAACCATCCACAATGGACTGACCACCGGACCAAGATTTTTGTTCAGAATTTTCAATCCATTGCTCATCTGTTGCGACAGTCCAGTAAGGTATGACTGCAGCATTACATGTTCAATAAACCATCCCTCTATGCTATTACAATAACTACTCACAAGATCATGTTGTAAGAGACAAATAGGAAGGGTTGACCAATTGGCCTGTGAGAGAGAATTTGCAGATATTCAGGTTTGTTTATCACATTCTCTAATGAGCTTGTGCAGTCACGGATTTTGCACCAATTTGTCATGACAATACCCACCATGCATCTTTAAACTTTGTATGCTGTAGCTCAGTTTGGTATGCTGTAATGGTGATAATAATCATCATCACAGGGTTTATATTGCAAGGGTGTCGGCTCTGAAGAGCTAATGGCGGCTCTCCAGTACACGCCCAAAAGATAGGTCCACCGCCAAAACTTGATTGGCATCAGGAAGGGCATCTAGTCAATTATCTTTTGCTCCAATAAATCCTCACACAGCAGTGTTGCGGAGTGTGAGGTGAATCCGGCCACTCCCGTTTAGCGGGACAAAAACAGATTTTAAAACTTTGGTTTAACTAACTTTTTACCAAGAGGATTCAAAGGGCCCGATCATTATCATTACGCTGCCATCGGGAAATCGCCAGAATCAAGGCGCTCTCATAAGGTGAGGATGCCACGACGAAAACCAGAGTCACAGCATATAACACTCGCAAAGACCACACCTACTTGTGTCAAACTCTGTCTTTGCCACATCTGAAGATTGTGGTTCCTGAATCATGCTTGTATACTAAATTCTAATATGTGCAGGCCATCCTTCTGAACTAAATTTGAGATTTTTGAACAGTTGTGTTGGTAATTTTCTAGTAAACTATACTTTCCAATGGTAATGCTCAAAAGTTGGTATTTTTCATAAAGGTGCATTTTGTAATTGGAATCGGGTTCCCCCATTTCAATTTAACAGCGAACTGGAAACAAACTTTCTGTCTGCCCATTGTGAAAATAATGCCACCTCACGAAAATGACCGCTCTAACTTGACTTGACAACTAATGGATTGAGCGTAGACACGTAAACACGGCGCTATTTCCCGGGGGAGGAGCTATTTCATATTGGAAGGCTGTTTCCAGCAGCCTTTGAATTATCGGGATCTCTGATATTATCCTAATTACAAAATTCCTTCTTTTGTGATCCATAGACCTGTTTCGGACTTTACCATTCACAGATATAGTTTTTACAAGCCAGTTACCAATGAGCACTGTGCAAAAATCTCATTTTTGTGGGAAATTGGGGGGCGCTCTCAAAAATGGCTTATGTGCGTTTTAATGAATACTAATAAGCTAATTTGGATGTGGACAAAAGAGCATCATTTAACAAAATGCAACAAGTTCTCAGTGCAAAATATTTTTAACATAATTGGTATTTCAATACTCACACAAACATACTAAATGACACATCTTTACTTGCGCTATCAGGATGCTCGTACGCAGGATTTTTTTATTACGGGGGTGGGCGGGTCTCGAAAAAGTGGACCATTTTTGAAAAAATGGGACCTAACCCCCCTAAAATGTCGTTTTTTGGACGTTTTGACACCTCATCAGGCCAAAAATGTTGGTTCCCTTTTTTGTCATATTTTCTCTAAAATTTTTGGACCTTTTTATCAAAAAAAATCGACAAAAAGTGGACCTTTTCCCTTTTGTGGAATTTGGGGGGGGGTGGGCGACCGGCACCCCCGCACCCACAACCCGCCCGCTGCGCGTATCGGGCCCTGGTCTTGCTAGTCTAGTGTCAATTGTGTTGTTAAAGTCTTGACATTATACTAAGTCATTGCAATACCTATCACCATGAAAAATGCTTTACATGGGAAACAACCATTTATTGGAAGCATTCTGACTCTCGCATTTTAGGCAATGGTCTTCATCCAACTTCCCAAAATCCTCAGTACCAGCTCAACAGCTTGAGTGTTAATACCCTATTTAACAACAGTGGCTAATGCCCTCATGTGAAAGAAATTTAAGTATCTTTTTGAATTATTTTTTCACACTTACAAACAAGAACAAATATAAACATTAGTGAACACAATATAAATTTCACTTCAGAAAATGCTTTCACACATGATGCAGAGATGGGGTTCCCTCCATTCCATGTTACGCTTTCATCTCTTTAGTTTCTAAAGTCATTCTGATGACAACGACTTCCATGAACTTGATCATCCACCATCTCTGACACAGGTTCCGCAGTTCTTTTTTAATCAACATAACTTGTCATGTGCTTGCAAGAAGTCATAAAAGTGGCATAGCTCGCATTTGGTCAAAATTCCCATCAACATACTATTCTCCAAGTCTTTGGTCCGTGTCTCTTGAAACTCAGGGACACTCACCAAAGAAACTATTTCAAGAGCCACTGACCCAAGGAAAGATTGAGTTTTTTCTGTTAATATATGGCAGCACACAGATGTATCACAGTCGCAACTACAACCTTCTTCCCGCTAACAATTACTTGCTCATGGAATGTCATCAACATGGTAAAAATAATGTGTAGTTGCTTGCTATCATCTGATCTTAGGGTACTAACCCACAGGAGTAACAGAGTATTATGATACCTCTTACTCAAAATTAGTATATTTGACTAAGAATTCCTTCTCATACAAATCACATTTTTTTGGTCAAAATACTGTGAACTTAAAATGCAAGTCTAATAACAACGGTCTACAATAACCTAATAACACCAGTCTTGAATATAAATATATTTACAATTAGGGCAGTGTTTTTATAATCTATGTTAAATGTACAGTATTAAGGATATACCCCCAAAATATAGTAGGTTTTTTACAGACACAATCTATTAGTAAATTACTCAAATCAACTTGAAATTCATAATGATCACCCAACATAACATTTAGGGATACTCCCCACATCCAACCTTTTTTCCCTCTGGAAAATGGAGCATAAATCATCTTAGGAAGTTCACCAAGAAAGTCAAAGAGTACATTAATATTTTGTGAATCTTGAGTAATGCTCTAAAATATGCAAACTGAGAATGACCAAAAAAAAAAATAACAGATGATTTTTAAATTTTCTTTGAACCCTGTGTAAAATTTAAAGTAAAATTAATTCTTCTCTTAACAATACCACTTGTGAGATGTTATTTTAGTAAATTCTGAAATGAGATATTTCTTAGATGTTAACAAAAATCAAGTTTTTTTCCCTGCAAAATTGCCACCTTAACATTCTAGGTCGTCCTTTACCACTAGAGGTTTGTTTACATCTTTTAAGTTACACACTAAATATATTTTCCTTTAACTACACATTTTACAGTGTAAGAGGTTGAAAAGCACACAATTGCCAGGTTTATTTTTCTTTTAACTTCAACCCTCGTTCTCCCTTTCAATAAAGCATTTGATTGTGCAGAATCTGTGTGCCGATGTTGCTGGATAATTGAGGGGGCTATGATGATTTGCTTCCAATAAAAGGGCATCGAACATCTCTTTTAGATTCGAAAAACAATGGAAAATAGATACCAATATCTAACAGTATTTTCATTTATGTAAAGAGAAATGAAAAGAAAAAGACAGACAAGAAGAAATTAAGTCAAACTATTGTAAACAAGATAATTTATCTGAGTTATTATATTGTGACGCATGCTCTATGTTAGTCAATTTTGTGATATTTGGCCAAAAGGTTCTAAATATTGTGTTCTTCAATTTCACCAAGTTCCAAAGCCCCAAATTAACTGATTTGGTTGAAGAAAATCCAAATTTCGGTAACACATACTGGCATACACACTACACGTTAATATTGTAATACCAGCACTGCACAAAAAATATCAAGAAAATTCACCTTTTGTTTTTACATAGTGATGTATATAGTGTGTACATCACTTTAATAGAATACAGAATTGCAAGAGTGATATTACATACAGGGGTATAGTATGTATGCCACTTTGTCATAGCAAAATGCCATACCACATTATAAATTGGTATCACTTTCAAGCTTTTTCTCAGAAACTTATCCGTTTTTTTCACAACATTGCCAATATGTAATACCACGACACAAGAAGTAACTTGGAAATTGTACACACATACAAGATTGCCTATTGCTCTTGATGCAAGTACCAACAAAGCACTCAGAAATTGCTGTATGGATGTAAGTAAATACGGAAAAGTATCTATGAAGTAGCTTATAAGATGAGCAGCTGATGAATATAGAAGTATGTTATCTTCCTGTGTCATGAATCTGGTCTTGAGGATTTGCTGAATCTTTGATCTGAAATAAGATAAGAAAAGGAGAGATGTAGTGAGGCAGCGAAATAGGTTGAAGGAAATCTTGATATCCATGAAAAATATCCTTCACCTAAAAGTGGAACTCAACCAACCAAAATATTAATATTCCTTGAGAATTTATTTTGCTTATTCTTTTTTCCACACAAGCCCAACTCTGTTGCTTGCATCCAGTGCACCCTCAGCCTATGATCTCGATATAAACCTTACGGCCCATAGCCATGATTTATTTTGCAGCTTTCTAAAAAGACTGACTGGATGTGGAACTGACAATTGTTTCCCCAGGTAAGCAAAGTGGGCTATGGTTTAGACCACAATATTTTTGGTGTCCATGTCCCATGAATTAATAAAAAAATACAGCATTCGCCAAATGCATGTGTCATCTACCATGAATGGGGACAAGGTCACATGAGGTCCCCATCATTTTGGACACTACCCATGGCATAGCCCCCCTTCCTAGGCTCAATCACAGCAATTTATGGTATCAACGTGATTCACGAACCATCACTCTTATTAGTATCGATGTGGGTTCCTTACCTACTATGTTGAGTTTACACACCGGGACATTTTCTCTTTTTGATGAGCCAGGAGTCTACACACTTACAATGGAATTGATGGTAACAGGGTCCCTCAGCATCTGAATCAAAAGCAGTATCAAAATATTTGTTTACAGCAACTTCCAGCCACAACTGATGATTGTCAATGAACACTCCCTGGTTATTGAAAAATTATTGTTGTGACAATGATTTTTTTTAAAGCCCTGAACCTATCCCTAAACCTCTGTGGAAAGTAAAGCTGCAATTGTGTATGGGCGCGTTCCCACTATGGTGTTTGGTACCAGGACGTGGTACTCGATGCGACATCGAGCCCACTTCCTTGGCTAGTGGGAACGCGTTTGAAGTGGACTCTACCTACATCCGAGATCGGGTCCGATACCACCCAGTAGGTAGTCTCGGACTAGGACTTGGTACCAAATGCACATGGGACGCGTTTGTTCATCGTAAGTGGGCTCGGCTCGCATATCACCGCGGAAACCACTGCTTTGGCTGTTGAGCAGACCCGTGGAGCAAGGACAAAATTAATCGCAAACAGAATCCGTATTTTTCTACATGAATTCACAAAATATACCTGAAAGCATCTACACATTTCTTCCTGATTAGTTTCTCGATTTGTATCATATATTTCTTAAGTATAAACCAGACTGAGGGATTTTTGGTTAGCGATAAGAGGCACGGCGAAACATTGGGGCTGCCGGACATCCATAACACGTAACAATGACACTTCCGGGTTTACGATATCGAAATGATACTGTCACGCACCTCACCCGATTTAATATCAAAATTGATCAGAAAATATAACCTAGTAAGACTATGTTTTTGTTCGACAATCAACATGTGTCCGCAACATTTTCATCAAGAATCCTATTTGTTTACACATTAAGTATCAACAGGATGAACAGCGCATATCACATTTTGTAAAATAAACTATCATGGACGGAATTTAAGGAACAACATTTTGGGTAAGTTGGCTGATACTACATCGGCTTTGGCACGGATTGAGTACTATAATGCGACAGTGAGAACGCGAAATCAATTTGGGCCGAGCCCACTTCTATGTGGACTCGGACCTAGTTCCTAGCACACATGTTTATAGTGGGAACACGACCTATGTGCCTCCCATACGGAAGTAGAGACGCTTTGATCAACCCCCCTAATGTCATCTTGTGAGGTGCTCAGTTTGCATCGGGCGGGGAAACTTGTACCAGCCTCAAGTAAACTAAAAATTTTCTGTGACATTGCTTTAAAGGCGTGAGTATGCATGTTGCAAAAGCCGAACTGTAATTTTCAGATGGCGGTAAATCATCTGTTGGGTGACAATTAGGGCAGCGGTTATGATCGAAAATTCCACTCTTTTGCTGTAAATTTCAACATGAGTGCCTCGCATGACTTTTGTTCGCTATAACTTCTTCTAACATTTCTGTGATATTAACTTCACATGAATAGGTAAACTTTGAGCATGCCGTTTTTGGATGCTGTTTGCCAATGCGAACAAACCAATTTCACAACATAATATTTTGTAAACATGAATCACTCTGTATAAACACCTTCCTGGATGAAAATGAGGCACCCTCGTGAGCTTCATTATCAAAGTGTCTATTGAGTACAGCTTCCATCATAGCTTTTCCGTCAATCTTAAACGTGCAAATCGCAGTGAGCCCCCCCCGCATCTGTAATCGCGAGCGTACAAAGTTCGGCATGCACGACACCCTGCACAATAGCTGCGGCGAAACTATGACTCCTATTTGTTCAGGCCGGACGAAGTATAGCCCTGAAAGTGTAGAATGCAATGATCAATGACTGACCATGGCTATTCAGAATGAAATCGCAGTATCCAGTAAATGGAGGAGGAGCCGTGCCGAACTGGCTAATGTCTTTGCTTTTGACAACAGAAGGTATGAGGTTCAAATCTTGGTAGGACAATCTAAAATAATATCGCTATCCCATGGTTTGCATCTGAAAGACAGCAGGGCAAATGACCATGACAATAATTAAAGACCTCTCTACAGTCCCGTCTTGATCAGGGTAATACATGGCTTTCGAGGGCATGGATTGTCCTGTAAATCCTGGCATACTATCTACGGTGCCTAGTTGTCAGCAATACAGCTGATGGCCAAGATAACCCTGACAATGACCCACACACACAAAAAAAACACCACTGGTGACAATTCAATCATTTGTTTTCTATAGTCTGGTAAGTTCATTCTTTAAGGTAGGTCAAAATTTGCAGGAGAGATGATACCAAAATCCAAGATTCGATGGGGAGAGTGGTGGGGTGGAGGCTGACAATCAGGTAGAGCCCCTACACTGGTAGTTCCTGTACTTAATACACACCACGGTGTCAAGCAGCAGGTCTTGTCAGTTTGCCTACTTATACTTGATGTTAAGATACCCAAAATGTGTCTCACATTTGAGTTACATGAAGTTATTACTTACCTGTCCTGGGGAGAATTCATCTAAAACAAACAGCACAGCCCTCTTTTTCCCTCCAGGAATAACCTCCTTTCTTCTTTTTACACCTTCTTGCCGGCATCTTAGAAATGGATGCCTTGGCAAGACGTTGAAGACAATCCTGTGTAGAAATAGAGAGCAAAGACCCTATGAAGTAAGAGACTGGGATAAATACCTCAAGGAGTCTTTAATCCTGAAAACAGGGCATGTTAGGTCCAGAAAAGAATCTTGCCTGTATTTCGAATATATAGTCTGAAGTATAAAGTGATGACGCACATGTACATCCAGTACCGCCTTCAGTTGCTGTGCACTTGTGCTTTGCCAGCATCGCTACTTTGTACTTCAAGCTGAACAGAGCTATAACATGTCACATCAATGGTAGCTTTTGTCAGCTGCAAAAAAAAAAAAAAAAAAAAATTTACACCTTCTTGCCGGCATCTTAGAAATGGATGCCTTGGCAAGACGTTGAAGACAATCCTGTGTAGAAATAGAGAGCAAAGACCCTATGAAGTAAGAGACTGGGATAAATACCTCAAGGAGTCTAATCCTGAAAACAGGGCATGTTAGGTCCAGAAAAGAATCTTGCCTGTATTTCGAATATATAGTCTGAAGTATAAAGTGATGACGCACATGTACATCCAGTACCGCCTTCAGTTGCTGTGCACTTGTGCTTTGCCTACGCGTGCGCTAGAAGTCGTTACAATGTATACGCCAGCATCGCTACTTTGTACTTCAAGCTGAACAGAGCTATAACATGTCACATCAATGGTAGCTTTTGTCAGCTGCAACAAATACATTAATTCTCATTCTAGCTGCCCACAACAGACTACCAGGTAGTCACAACAGTCGCAACAGGTGGTCATCAGTACAATGGATAGTGCTAGTTGTCAAGTAACTGCATTGTTTGATGTTATGCAAGTGTCTATGACAGTCTCGTAACTCTCATTCCCAAGACTTGGCGGGTATACTGCCAAACATAAACTGTGAATACTCGCCACAACAAGTCTGGTTAATTTCGTTTCAGGTCGATTGTCGATTAGTCAGCTATTTTTAATTATAATAATGATAATTTACATTTATAACGCGCCTTTTCCTGAGGTTACAAAGCGCAAAAAGATATGAAAAATAAAACCACCCAAAAGAAATGGAGCAATTACAGAGGAACCAACATTATGGGTAAAGATAATTTTTTAACATGGATTTAAAAACCTTGACACTGGTGGCATTCCTGATTGACATGGGTAGTCTGTTCCACAGGTGTGGAGCCACAACCGAAAAGGCTCTATCCCCAGCATTTTTGTTTGGAATGGGCACAACAAGAGTGGTACTGCCAGCAGAGCGAGTTCTAATAGAACTCTGTGATTGTTTTTCCACAAGGCAGTCTTGTATGTATTGGGGTGAGAGCCTTTCACAGATTTATATACATACAGCAAAGTTTTGAATATAATTCTTTCTTCAACTGGTAGTCAGTGCCTAGTATGCCTAGAGCCATGACCTTTGATAGGAATGCTCTGATATGCTGGCCATAGGAATGCTCTGATATGCTGGCCATTAACAACATGCATTCATCAAGGTTCAAGGCAGGGCCTAAAGTAAAGCGAAACAGGTCAACCTGGCCTCCGGTATGCGTACCTACCTACCCAATGAGACCACCTCGTTCAACGGAAATCAATAGTGTTACGGAATAAAGCTCATACACTACTGCTTAATGCAACTATTTGAAAAAAAACTAAGCAGCTCAACAATACGCATACCGGAATTAGAGGCCAGGTTAACTCATTCGGCAACAGGCACTGTCGTTTTTGTCGTCGTCTAGGGATATTAGCTATGCCTGGTGACATTCAGGACCACTGCTCTCTTTACAATGGATTGGCTACACAACAGTAACACAAAACGGGTCAACCTGGCCTCTAATTCGGGTATGCGTACCTACCTACCCAATGAGACCACCCACTTCAACTGAAATCAATAGCCTTACGGAATAAAGCTCATACACACTACTGCTTAATGCAACTATTTGAAAAAAAACTAAGCAGCTCAACAATATGCATACCGGAATTTTAGGCCAAGTTAACTCATTCGGCTAAAGTAACCTTACTAAAATGCAGTACTATAGCATTAAAGAACCATTGAAAGAATTACTTGCTATGTTTTCAGTACATCAAGATGTTTAGGATTTTGAAATATGCTCTACCGGACAGTCAACGATTTTCTTGCTCAAGATCTTGAGTAAAATTCAATCAATCATTGACGAGCTTGTATCAAAATCCTTCAGACTTGTTGGGGAGTATTAGCAACGTGCCCATCATTGGCGTAGCCAGCGGGGGGGCAGGGGGGCGCAATCCCCCCCAACAGAACCTTGCCCCCCCCTTCAGCCCCCCCAAATGAACTGACTTTTTGTACAGGGTCCTATGGAGAAGGACCCCCAATTGCCCCCTCAAAAAAAACCTTGGCACCCCTTCAGCCCCCCCCCATTTGCAAAGGTCTGGTTATGCCACTGGTGCCCATTGGGACACCAACCAAGTACTAAGAACAAGACCAGTATCTATGATTGACCTATGACCTGAGTTTAGTGGCAATTAGAATTAAGATGTTCATGCACGAGCAATTTGAAAAAGGTTAACCGAAACTTACACACACATATACATACAGACATTAGTATGTGCCTCCTGCAATCCTTGCAAGTGACACAAAAAGTAAAACTCCTAAATTACAGTCTTTGCTGGTTTGCAATTTGAATCATCCATTTTAAAATTAAAACACATACAATGTTTATTTATTATGTAGGACATACCTCAACATCTTCATAGAAATCCAATTGGCCTGTTGACCGCCATTTACTATGTATTAGTAAAAGTAAACACAGTGAACCTAATAATGATAACACAAAATTCCATAGGCCACTGAAGTATATCTGCGAAGAGATTGAACAAAAAAAAATACAATTTTAACAAAAAGCAGTGTGACAAAAATTAATTTAAACTGGTCATTTTTAAAACAATTAGTCAAGTTAACTTTATATGATTTGTACTTGATGTGTGACATATTTATACCCACACTTAATTCATGCTGATTAGTGACCAGCCAAAAACCTTGTTGTTGACACATTCAAGATCAGAATTTTCTGTTTCAGTTTCTTAAAGTGTGTGAACTGCTCAACAACCTCATCCTCCCACTTCACCCCATCAAAATTTTGGTTTGAACTAAGGCCAGGGATATGATTCCGCCTAAATTGCTAAGAGAAAAAAAGTCCCAAATGTGACTGGTCGACCACACTATCTCTCACACACACACACACACACACAAATTGTCCTACGGGCCAATTTGGTACACATTTAGGCTTCTACTATCGCAACAGCTTGACCGATTAAACTCATAAATTTGTAATCAGATGGGGACGATCTCCAGAGAAACTCCGACCCTTCTCTTGCTTTTCTCCCTTTACTCTCTCCCATTCTCCTGGGACTAAAAACAAGGAGATGGCTAGGGTTAATATACCACAGACAATCTCTGTCAGCCACAAAAGCTATTGAGAGATTTTGTGTGGGTGCAATTACTTCTGCTCCAATAAATCCTCCTGTCAATTACTTCTGCTTCCAGGCTGAAGGCTGGGGAGGGCAGGCAGCAGCCTACCTTAAAAATGAAGGTGCAAGCAATCACCCTGGGTCATGCACGCACAATGACGGGAAGCCCAATGAGCGGCTTGGGACCAAAAGATAAGTTTGGGAAATAGAAGGCTTTTGATAGTAAGGGTCTGAAGGTAAATCTTGGGAAGAAGTGATGGTGAGTGGGGTGGAGGGGGAAGTGTCAGTGAGTAAGGTAGACCCATGTGGTATGTGCAGAAAGAGGGTAAGAGCAAATTCAGTGTGGTGTGGGAAATGTGGGAAATGGAATCATGGGAGATGCACAAAGATGAAGAGGGTGACCCCAAGCTTGACAAAAATTTGTGTGCAGATGTGAGAAAAGGTGCAAAAGCTGTGTGATGAGGTGGAATTGGTGAAGGAGTTCTTGTACCTGGGTGACAGGGTAATATGTGAATGGTGGATATGAGGCAGCTGTGATAGCTAGAGTAAGGTTTGAGTGGGTGAAGTTTAGGGAATGTGGAGAGAAACAGGTAAATATTTCCTTTGAAGATGAAAGGAATGGTGTATAAGAGTTGTGTGAGATCAGTGATGCTGTACTGAGATGTAAATGAGATGAGGATTTTGAGAACAGAGAGAGCGATAGTGAGAGTGATGTGAGGTATGAAATTGATGGATAGAAAGACTGAGGACTCAATGCAAATGTAGGGTTTGGAAGAAGCGGTAGACCGTTGGTTTACATTGGTATGGGCATTGGGCACATGCTGAGGAGGGATGATTACTACTACTACTGCAGCACCGACACCAACATGCCACTGACAGTGGATAACAACAAAGGAAGTTGTAAGTGTTGACAGGTGCACCAAAACCCATATATTAAAAATTCCTCACAAGTGATTGAACAGGATAAAGGTTGAAGTATGAGAGCACTGTTTCTGTGTAGAAGCAAAGGCTATGAGAACATCTGAAAATGTTAAATTTAACTAAAATATTGTGATTAGGAAATGTCAACATCTATACCACTGACTACTAAATCCTACTGTCCACATTCCCAATTATGTATTATGATTCAGTTTTCTGATGGAGAAAATTAAAGGTTGTCAAAAATGCAAATATGGAAAACAAATTTAACATGCATGTAATATTGCATACACACACACACACAAGACCAAAACACGAATGAAACACAGATGAGCAAGTAACACATGTAGATTTCAAGAAAATGGTAGTTTCAGATATTTTTAAAACATGTATACAAGGTTTTTGAAAACATTTCAATATTGAATCCAAATGGGTAAAACTTCTGAAGGGGAGTATTGGGAAAAAGTCAAGTACCCCAGGGTTTTCATTATATAACAAATAGTTTGAGGAATGACATGCATTAGCTAATTCCTCATTTGTATTAAAGGTGGGTGACCCTGATCATGGTCTGAAATTTCATGTTTTTTCTTCCACATATACATGCATATCACCAAAAACATCCGATTACAAATTTTGAGTTAAATTGGTCCAACTGTTAGGATAGAGTAGAAGCAAAAATGTGTGCAAAATTGGCCCATAGAGAGTGGTTAATTAATGTGATCAACTACATTTGGAGATGCATTGTTGATAACATCAAAAGGAAACATTTCCTGGACCTTAAATAAATTTCACTGAGGTAATGAGAAAAATATGAACTTTCTTCTGATATCAAAATCTCCATTTTGATGGAGTACACTGGAGGACAAGTTGTCAATCAGGTCACCCACCTTTAAACTGCAGGAAAATGTTAACATTTACACATCAATCTAACCTTATTATGTGAATGGGCAGCCCCTAAGCACACAGTGCCCTCCCATTCGCTGTACCTGCCTCCACTAGACCGCCCACATGTTGACCATAATGTCAGGTGAGCAATGCTCTGAGTCATGGTAAAGACATTCAAAATGAAAATTTAATATATATATATATATTATTATTTATTGGAAGACAATTTCACTGCCAAAAGTGGTGTTCATCTGTAATGATTTGGGCAATATTATCGCATTTTTAAATTGTGTTAAGCTTTTATTACATACTTAAAACCGGGAATGAAATAGTAAACAGGCAAACAACTTGAGCTAAAAAAGATTCCTGGCTATGGGACTAGGTAAGATTTAGGTTTACGCGATTCATACTAGTTTAGGACCCATATCATACCTTGTTGCAGGTAATCTCTATTACCCTGGGGTTCTCCAGTTGGGTTTGGGTAAGGATGTGCCTGCAAGAGTTGGGAACTAGGAACCTTGCCAAAAAATGACCCATTATAGCTATTTGGGCCAAATTTAACACAAATTTTTCAATTTTTTCTGTCTAAATGTTTACCTTCAGACCTTTCCCTTTCAAAATTAAGGACAAATTCAATTAATTTTAAAAAAAATAGAGAAAATTTTGAAAAAAAAAAAAAAACCAAAACATTTCTATACCAAAATTGGTGTTGTGTTGTGAATAAAGTTGTAATCATTATACACAGAAGGGTCAAAAATTAGACCCATGTTTGCGGCACATCTTATATGGGCATTAGGTTGAAGTACACCCCCTTTTAAATCAAGTTATCCTCCCCATACCCCCAAAAATCTTTCACAGCCCAGGCTGACAGCCTGTAAATCTGTAACACTGCCCTCAGACCAATCCAGGATCACAACCTTTGGCACTGAATTTATCACTGTTTTATTTACCTCCCTCTGTAATATTGGTTCCCATACATACTACACTATACCAGCCTTGGAAGTTAGAGTCTATACCACCAGTGCGTACACACCTAGAGCCCTCTGTAACTCGACCAAAATCCTTCAATGTTATAATAAAGAATGAATGCGTGGTTACAATGAAATCTTATTGAAAATGATTCTGAAGATTTTTATCTCATTATCACATAGCGCATAACAAGAAATTGAAATTTGAGCAGTAGTCAAATGGCATTAAGAGAGGCAATCTTGTATTGTCTTTCTGGGGCCCATTTCACAAAGATTTACGATCGATTATAATCAAGCGTAACTCGATCAAGCGCAAGTTTGAACTTACAATCAAGTTCAAACTTACGCTTGATCGAGTTAACGCTCGATAAATCAAACTTACAATTGATCATAAGTCTTTGTGTGGTTTTCTTGCATCTTGCGAAAGTATGATTTTAAAATGGAAAACCATAAAAAACAAGGCTAACTCTTATTTACGCGATGCGTAAAATACATCCCCGCCGATTCGCGATCACTAATGACACTAAAACTGCACCAGTACACCATTAATTTTGGCCATCACTACGCGCCCAAATAATGTTACTCAGAAAAATGACCTCCAGAAAATCTTAAAATTCAGCATGCAAAAATCCCTGACATTCACTTAATTTAGTAAAATATGATAATTTACTCAATGTGGCAACACTATTTTTGAAAAAATCATGTGATCACATTTAAATTTGGGACCCATACGGGTTCTGGAAAGCGGCGAAACCATTGAATTTTTAGCGTATTTTGCACATTTTCCAAGAAATGTAAACAGGCTGGCAACCCAAAAGATTGACCCACAGTAACAACTAACTAAAAAAAATTCGCCCAACCTAATCAGGTCGATAACTTCTCAGCCCACTTCCTTCACCAAGTACATCATTATAACACCTTACAGAACTCCAGAAAAAACTTGTACACAGGCCTTGCGGGAAAAATTTCATAAATTATGCAAATTAGAAAAAACCTTCAAAAAACAAAAAATTCACCCAAAATCTAATCATGTTGAGAACTCATCAACCTGCTTCTTTCCCACCAAGTTACATCATCGTAGCCCTTACAGAACTCTAGAATAAATTGTTAACACAATGTTGACATTTTCTGTGCAATATGACTTTTTCCCTTGACCTTGTATTGCCCCTACCCCCCCTGACAGACCCAGGGGAGGACCCTGGGAAGAATAACCTGTGAGGTAGGGGGTATCCCCTCCTCCCATTATACCAAAGTTTGGCTACTCTAGCACATCCAAAAAAAATATAGGCCCACTGTTCCAGGTTTAACATTTTTACACGGCATACGGACTACAGACATACGGACGGACATACGGACGGACATACGGACGGAGCCCATTTGAATGTCCCCCCCGAACTTCGTTCGGCGGGACACAAAAGCAAAATTCAATTTGTTGATCTTACTAGCTAGCCCTAACACTGCAGGCTGTATATTGTGAGTACTTACCCCACCCCAATCATCAATATACCACAACTTCCATCATACTTGCACTCCATAGACCACAAACTAACCACAGCATTTGATTGTGGTATATGGTGGTATATGCTTAGTAGGTAGTTAAATCATAACTATACCAAATTGGAGTAACTGTCTCTATACCACAATATACCACAGTTATAAACAACAAAGCTGCACCATAGGCCACAATGTACGGCGGCCAAGAGAAATTGCAGGGCCCCGGGGCACCTGGTGTTATAGCTTCCATGGCGCGGGTCGGATGGCGGATGGATAGTGAATTGTACCATACTTTATATCAAGAATAAGATCACAGACCACAAACTCCCACAAAATATTGTAGGTCTGTCTCTCATTACCACAATATACCACCCTATACCATCGTGTGGTATTTTGTGGTCTAGAGCCTTGTTTAGGGCTAGTAGGAACAACACCTATATAAATGTACGGTCCGATTATGTTGTTGGACTATTGAACACACATGCGTGTAAACTGCTTGAATCATAAAGACACACACGCATAAATCCTAAAGACACACACGCATACATAGGCACCTTCTCACACCCAAACACACAATGCTCATATACCAATCTTCTCACACACCATCTCATACACACACAATCAATGCACACACACATTGATGCCCATACGCTCACACACAGATGTCAACACAACACTTGCTCACACACACATACACGCAACGTCATACACACACACACACACCACACTCAATTATACTATTTGTAACGTACTGTATACTCACGCAGCACAGGCTGGTTTTGCCTATTATCACTGTTAATGGTTTGATTTTTACGTGGGTTTTCTGTGAACTGAAAAAAGGAATAATAAAATTAAGCAACTGTGTGGAGTGGGGTCCCAACCCCACCCTTTTTAACCAAAGCACCCTTTTATACCCAGCTCCTCTAGTACCCCCCCCCTTTTTAACGAAAAGCACCTTTTTAACCAGCACCTCTTGGTACCCCCCCACCCTTTTTAAAAACGGTAACCAAATGCACCCTTTATTCCACACTCCGCCGACTCCTGTACCCCACCCCTAATTACCTAACATTTCCACGCTTCGACATTTTGTCTACACTAATACAATTATATACTTATAGTTATACTAAAAGAATTTTGCAAATTAACTCCAACTTTCGAGGTCAGTGGGCCGTGTTTCATGAATGACAATAAAGTACGGGGTAGAAATAAATCTAAAACTTACATTCCTTAATACAATTGTGTGTGATTTTTTTCGCAAAAAAACAAAAAATTAAAAAAGTTAAAAAACTTAAAAAAAGCAAAAAATAAAAACATTAAATATTTGTTATTTTATCCACTGGGTTGTGCACATGCCTTCAAACACTTTGTTTACCAATATCATGGCTCGAAAAAACATGAGGGATTGGGGAAACTCTTCCAGGGAAATGCCACATTTATTGGGGGAGGGGAATCGACGGGGAAGGAAAAATACATATTGGTCTATACGAGAAAATTGTCAAAAGATGGGACATCACAAAAGGAACTAAATGCCAATTAATACAACTTGGTAATTCACCTTCACATTTTCTTTTATAGTGGTGTCATTCGAGAAAAATTGTCTTACAGAGTGGTAGATCAATATCCGATCATTTATCCTATGTCCCGACTGTTTTCATCACACATCAGTGTGCAACCATCGTACAAATAAGCTATAGTTGTCTCATCGTTAAGTTGAAGGTGACGCTCCTGCGCTTTTATGTTGCGCAGCCAGAATCATGCGCGCCTATGCTTGGAATCATTAGCATGATGCGGAACTACGAATAAAGGCGCCACGATCGAGACGCTAGTAATGCAAAGACGCATAATGAGTCACCTTCAACTTGAGGTGAGACAAAGTAAGTTATTCATGGTTATACAAGGCATGAATCTATAGGCTATCTGTATTTATTTCACAACAGCGGAACCAATATTATGAGTGCGTTGGCAGAATTTTATAGCTCCTTGGGTTTTGAAATTGCAAAATTCCAAAATACGGGTAATATTTTCAAGGTATGACACCCACGGGTGAACGTACTGAAATGATAGGACTCTCCATTCATAAAAACTGGCCGCCGTACCACGGTAGCCAATCAAAAAAAATCAAACGTCAAAAATTTCCATAAACTGCAGTTAACCCAATCGGCAAATGTAATGACCTCCAGTCCGAAAACATATCGCCGGCGCCAGAATGCACAGAACAATGGCGGTCGTAACCGAGAAACGCGTCGGTTGCGCATCTGTACAAACCCTATGGTGAAAAATTTCTAATACACTGAAATGCGCTTGTGGATAGTTTTACGTGCAACTTCCCGAAAATTTCTCTCTTTTCACCTTCCAAAATGCAAACTTGTTAGATTTTAGTAGCGAACGTGTTGTCCTCTTTATCAGTAGATGATTCAGATATTTTTTTCAAAACGAAAAAACCGTGTTTCGTAGCGATGTGTGAAGGACTACTCAAAGCGGACATTTTTACTTAGCAGCCTGCCAGGTTACAGCTACGTAGGCTTAAATTGCATGGTTCACGTTAGTGGATCTGGACTCCAAAATGGTCTATATCATGTTTATCATTTATGTGCTAAATGAGTAAAAAAAATGACATCTGCAAAAAATATTTATTAATGTTAGAATTAATGTAAAATAGAGTCGCTAGTTATCTAGGGCCGGTGTTAAGAATGTTGGCGACTTTCTCTAAATGATCCGCACCCGGGCTCCGCCAGTTAACAGCAATTCATTAGGTTTAAAAACGCCATCCGTTAAAATAACATAGATATCCTGGGTCAAATAATACCTATATTTTTAAATATTAGTACACCATCCTCAAAAAGACACACGAAATGGGTTCTTAAAACATTATACTAACATGCAGAGGTGAAATTTGTTAAGATTGAAATGCGATGAATAAAAAAGTAAACTATTCAAATAACTCCTGTATTTGTTTATCATGCGCCTATGTAATGTTAACGATCATATGCTCACTTGAAATAGCTGTCTATCAGTAAAATTGGTGGGCCGTGATGTCGATGCTGACTTACTTACATACAATTAAGAAAATACAAGGGGTTATGAAACGTTTGAGGGTGAAACAACTGCAAAGAAATGTTGTTGGATTTATGTTTTTTTTACTAACCATTAAAGTGATTTATAGATCTCTGAAACTGTAACGAAATACTAGTTCTCAGTACACCAATTGATGACTGTGACCGTAATAATCACTTACTGGTTTCTCAGTAAAGGGTTAATGAAAAATATTAAACCTACTGGTCCCGAAAACCGATTCATCTCAGCTTGAGACGGGGGCCGGAAAGCCAAGGCGGATTTTGCAAATTTTTTCATTAAGCGTTGCGGCGAAAGTTAAGTAAAAAGAAAAGAATTATTCGTCCAAATAATCATGTTTTTGGGTCCAAAAAAAGTATTTGTTAAGACAATTTCAGGATTTTGGCTAGGTCTTCCTAACCCGCGCTTGTTTATTTTTCTCACACGCTTTTACTAGAAAACGCATATTTTACTGGAAATGTATTATCAATAACCCCACCCCATTTATGATTGTCTGAGATTTTATTTCCCCGACGCTTTCTAAAGCGTGCACTGCACACCAGGGTTTTGTTAGTCAAACATCTATTTACAGTTGACTTTTAAAAAATCCAACTGATTTTAAAATCTTGTATAACCCTGTGAAATCCTAGGGCTAAAGGAGGTTTGATTTGGATGGTTATGAGGAGAAAATATGCCCCATTTTGGTAAGCCAAATTATTAATTTTTCACACAGTACTCTCTGTGGGGATTACAAAATTGTAGCGTTTTTAGCTCTCACATTCAAAACAGCTGAAATATCGGTGCGGAACTTAGCTGATGGGGTTTGGGGTTGATGAAGGCCATCTATCAAGTTGAAACTTTATATTAACTTAAATCGGGTCATCCCCCTACCCTTTAATGATGAACCCTTGAACCACTTTCTTCTTATATCAAAGCCTGGCTCTACTGTCTTACTATTTACCTCTGTGCTGCCTTTTGCACTTTAGACACATTGGCCAGTCCTTGGATCAAGACTACTGGTTTACTAAATAACTGATGAGCATCCAACTAAAACAGAAAGAAACAGTTGGAAATAAAAATCAAGTTACACAACAGTACCTAAAATTTCCATCACAATCAGGCAAATGATAAGGTAGGGGTTTTTACAATGCCAAACCAGGATACACAAATTATATGATAAGTGTATATATGCAAGACATCTTATCTCAATTCAGGTGATTAAAAGAGATGCAATTTTGAAAAAAAAAAATGTTCGGCCAAGAAAAAAACAAGTTGTCTCAGAAGACCATTATTTAGCATTTTTTAGGCATTTCATCACTTCATCAGCGGCCGGAAAAATGAAAAAAGTGGGTCAAAAATGCAATTTAAAAAAATATTTAAAAATCCTGCATTTTGCATTATCTTTTTTTTTTAAATTCATTTTTCATTTGCTTTTTTCACATTTCTTCTGAGACAAACTTGATTTTTTTTGGCCTTATCAGTATTTATCATTATTATTGTTATTAACATTATCAACTTGTCTACACTTTAAAATATTAAAATAACTACCTCTTTGAATAAAGCAGGATTCATAGCCAAGACCAGCAATGCAGATGCCCCAAACAACATGGCTTGCTTCACCTGTAAAATCAAAAGCAAAACACCATAAAAAGAATTACGTGGTGCATAATTAAGATGACCCCACAACTGTGGTTTAATCCCATTTTATTGAAAATATGCAAATGAGCTCATTAATATCCACAACCAGGGGCAGAGATCAAGCAGGATTTGAAAAAACGTCAAAATTACCGGGGGGCTGAAGGCTGAAACTTGTCCAAAATGGGCTGATTTTGCAAGGTTTTGCAGAATTACCGGGAGGCGCGCGCCCCCTCCCTAGATTCCGCGCTGACAACATGTCACAAAAAAGATAGAGCATGTGACCTGGTCATGTTCTATCACTGTGCCACATTAGAAGTTCATTGATGACTAACCGATTTAGTCTGTAGAGTGGATTAATGAATTTTCTTCAAAATATGCAAAATGAGTTCATTAATATTCATAACCTGTCCAAAAACTATACAGCACTTGACCTAATCATGTTCTCTCACCAATTCACTAATCAACATGCCACATTATAAGTTCATTGAGTACCGTACTGACCCGAGTATAGTCCCATGCTCAATTATAATCCCACCCCCTAGTTTGGAAACGAATCTGAAGAATAGCAAAAAAGTCCTATATAATCCCACATAATTTTTTTGCTGCAATCATAGATTACTGCATTTGGTTACAATCTTTCCTGTTTGGTAGTATCTTCTAATGATTTTTTTTTTACAACATTAATTATGGTTTCATGCTTGCAGTTCCATTTACAGTTTTTGTTGATCACCCTCCTCATTTGACACATGAAAGATCTGAAATAAGTTTTAGCTCTGAAAGGCGAAATGTTGATGCTTGTGTGTTTCAATGTTGGGTTAAGAGCACATTATAATTCCACACCTAAATTCAAGCTGATTTCAGGTTAAAAACAGGTGGGACTATACTGGGTCAGTACATTAATCTCTTGCATACATCACAGCAACATCAACACTAGCAACAGAACCCCCCCCAAAAAAAAACAACAACAGCAATTCTTACTTGAATCCAAGTGATCATTTGGGTGATCCTGAGTACCTGTTTGTCCATTAGTTCATCTCCAATGGTGGTAAATACTATTACCCCTATCCAGTCCTTCATGCTCATCCCTGGTTGATGGCTTGCTGCTTGATGTGTCTGTGACCTACGACTACAATTGTTTGGGAAGCTAGAAAAAAAAACAATTAGGCATAGACTCAATTCATTTCATCACTCTCCTATCCCATGACCTACATCCAGAGTATTAAGGGAAGGTCCGTTCAATACTTCACTACATGCAGTGCCATGGCTGCAATGCAGCCTACAAAAATCGTTCACTGCAATCACTTGTGCATTATTGCAATGGCAATGCAGTACTGCAAGAAGTTTAAAATTTATTTAACTGGCGATGCAGCAAGATGCCGTGGTTGGCAGTCAGCGGTGCAGTATGCAATTTTCCTGCAATCCCTTTCCAGTTTACTGCAACCTACTGCAAGCCCCCCCCTGCCCCCTGACCTGCAGTGACCTGGTTGACCTGCAATAAATCAATTAGGAGTGCAGCGGAACTGCGGAAGTGACGGAACATTGCGATAAATTTCTTGCACCCGCATTACATTGCAGTGGACGTATGAACGGAACCTTTATTGACAGTGTCTTGATGAAATGTGAAAAACTTTTCTTCTTTTAATCAAATACACCGCAGTCCGCCAGAACTGTGTCGCCGCCATTGCGGTTGTGGAATGATAGGCCTATATGTGCACTTTTGACCTCAAAAATATAAAGTGGGGATTGTCATGAAACATACATAAAGTCCGGGACGGACCCCTGATTGGGGGTTAGCTGCACCACCTACTAGAAAGTTGAAGTAAGTTTTGTTTAGTTTTAGAACATTGTCTAGATACATTGGGTTGGGAAATAAAAAAAATCTTGAAATCAGGGCAAAAGATTTGATAAACTGCTTTTTATTATTTCACTGTATATCCAGTTGGTCAAATTTTGAGCAATATTTTTTTAGGGGTAGGGGTAACAATTTCGAGCACACTTTCAAAATCTGAACACAAAACGATCCTTAAATTGTTATCCTGAGGTAAATTACAAATGTTGTATTTTATAAATTGTGTGATTGTTTAAAACTATTTTGGTTTAATTGGGTAGTTATAGCTATTTAAGGTAATAAATGGAGTTTTGGGTCAAAATTTAGCAAAACTTTTGGGATTTGCTTTTTAAAATTATGTCTATCCATAACACATACATGATGAATTGAAGCCTAATTTTGTTTCTTGTCGAAGATACCAATTGTGGTCAGTTTTGGGGAACGAAAGTTTGAAACCACTTTTTGTTACTTTTTAGTAAATAGCGAATAAATTACGCAATTGTTCCTAAAAATGCTAAAAAATCATGATTTTAGATGTTGAATAGTCTACCGGGACGCATAAAACTTATTTGGTGCCCCTTGATAGTACAGACGGAATGGTCAAAGTTATTTTAAGGGTCATTCTACCATAACAATGTACACATAACAAGTCAGGTAAAGTAAGGAAATAGCAATATTTTAATGGTTGCAATGGTAACCCGTAACACAGAGCTGTGACTACTGAAAGTAGAAAAAAAAATTACTAGGAAAAGACTTTTGAATTTATTTCCAACATATCATGGACTGTACATGGTGTGACATTAAGTAAACATCTATGAATCGCGTACAGGTCATCAGGCGCCATTACTGTTGCAATGGAACGCGACTAAGATGAATGAAAACGGTGAGTGATTTTGAGCATGCTGAAGAGTTTCCGGTACGCTTTAACTTATTTTTCGTGATCCTTGATGGCGGAATGGCTCACACTTATTGGTCATGTTTGTTGTACATAATAAAGTAACCTAAAGTCAAGAAAAATAGCAAATTTCATGGTTTGCCATGGTAACCAGTGACCACTAGAGCTTTGCCCAGCTTTGAGTAGAAAATAGTTGAGTTCAAAATTTAAGTCCCATTCATGGAAG
>JAMKCH010014635.1:0-69104 GCA_023653785.1 Ophioderma brevispina
TACAATTCCCGGTTGTGAGCCAATCCATTGTAGGGTCATTCCATGCAATTCAACAAATCGAGTCACCATCACCTCGTGATTTCTTTCTTTTTTGGGTGTATGAAATATCATTAGAAATAAAATCATGAAAATTTGAGCTCTGCTCCTCTTTTCGTTTTTCTCGACTACAGCAATTAAATTTGAGGGGGTTCACCTCAAAGCATGTATCGGTGTGAAATTCATATTCAGAGGGCCATAGTAAAGAACTACACCCTTAGATCCTTCAAAATTGGCATTCTGTAGTTACCCTTTTCTGCCAGATTCTATATATCGTGATCAGAAAAAATGCAACCTTGTCCAATTTTAGTTACAGGGGGTCAAAAATGGACTCAAAAACCACTCGACCATACTTTAGGGGGTCATAAGCCAAAAAAGTAAAAGTGATATAAACTTCCAAAACTTGGGCTGGTGATAGCTAATCTTGAATAATGCCCTTGTGTTTAATCTCATATTGTATCAGTTAATTGGCAGAGATTATAAGCGGTGGTTTGTCGCAAAAAAAAGCAAAAAGTCCAATTTGACTTGACTTGGCCACCCCTAAAAATCAGTGTCAGACATTCTGCACCAAATTTGCTTGAAATGTGTTTGAGGGGGGTCCTTGATTAAAATTTCGGCAAGTTTCCCCATGGTGGTGTTAAGTTGTCTTCTATAAATACTGGTCTTCAAAAAGTCCTACTTCATGCAGTCAGTTTTGAAAGGAATTCTCATTGAAACCACACAGGAAACCTGAAACTTTGCAAACTGGATATTAATGCACAGTTCACTGTTTACTATATGATTCAATTCGGATCTTAATGTCTTATAAATTTCTTCACAAGTAAGACCCCAAGCTGAAAATTTGTCCATATCTAAGATCAGGCGCTTAATAAGTGATAGGATGATAATATTAATTTCGGTTTCATTATTAGAGTTCTACAAGGTCAAATTGGATTCAAAGTCTTAAACTGCACTGAATACCAGGTTGCAAAGTCAGAATTGTGTACATTTCAAGGGGAATTTGTCTGATATTAGTGAAAGTATAGTTCTTTGAAGCCTGTTTACTTACATATAGGCAAGTTAGACACCATGTTGAAACTTTGCACACAAAGCTTGAGAAGGGGGCCCTCTTCATCATATTTCAAGCAGAATGTTGGTGCAAAATGGCTGACATGATTTTTAATGGGGTCAAGTCAAGGTTATCTTGGACTTTTTGCGACAACTATATCTCATCCAATGAAGCTGATATAAGTCTAGGCGTTTTTACACAATGGTAGTATTCAAGATTAGCTATCACCAGCGCCGAATTTGGGAGTTATTACTTTTACCTTGTTGACTTCTTGGCCCCCCAAGTATGGTCCAAATGGTTTTTGCGCCATTTTTTGAACCCCTGTAACTATAAAATTGGGAGCAAGGTGCATTTTTCTGATTCCATATTTCAAATCTTTCACAAACGGTAATCCAGAATGCCAATTTTTAAGAATCTTGAATGAGTTTGTAAGTGTCTGTACTTCATGTCCATCTGAAATTGACATTACACCCCGGTACATGTTTTTGAGGTGACTCACCTCCAATTTAAAATTGCTGTAGCGTGAGGTACAGAGCTCAAATTTTCAGGATTGTAGTTTCTCCTGAATGGCTTTCATACACCAAAGGAAGAAATCAATGAGGTATTGTGTACTCGATGTTGGTTGAATGGCTGATATGACCCTTGTCTAGAGAGTCAGTGGTTACCGTTCTACTGCGATAAACTATAAATATTGCGCAAACCCCTTTTAAATTTGCCAACCTAAATCCTTTGAAATCTAAAACACCCTCTTTACATTTTTCTCATATCACTTAGGGGTGTTCTTAAAAAGTGGTAGTTTTTTGCATAAAAATTTCTAAACGACCTTCGGCTCCTATCCTTTGTGTGTCTCACGAAGTTCGAGTACAAGATGAGGCTTGTGGCAAACTTGCTGAGTCACTTGATATATTTTTCCCTGGCTTCTGTTTAGGTTTTGCATGCGGCGTTGTAAATATACCACAGTGAATAAACGTTGATGGTAGCTTCCATGATTGCTGTACAGTTGTGTACATTTGTCCGGAATAAATCTGGATTTTTTCGCAAGGAATACTCAATGGCCAGAAAACCATCTGGTAATTTTTATTTAGGGATTTTCATTCTATATGTTCCGATAATTCATACCATAAATCACTTAAGGGGATTCACAGATACTGGGAATCAGCAAGCTCACATTGCATTCTGAGTCCTTTTCCATTCAAATTCTGCTTATTCCAATCAAAATGGCATCCAATATCTATATATTAATACCGGTGTTCTGTCTGTCTGCAGTGGGCTGTCTTCTGAACGTGGCTATTTTCTCGGAGACCGCGGGTCGCACGTTCCTGAAGCTTGGTTGTGGGCCGCCTTGCCTTCCAAGCACGGAGTTGTATGGTTAGTGGGATCAAAGTCATCGGGGGTCATCCAAGGTCAAAAAGGTCAAATGAACCGCGTCTATTTCTCGGAGACGAGGGTCGCACGTTCCTGAAAACTTGGTGGGTGGGTGGGTGCCCCTTGACCTTCCGAGACCGACTTGTTTGATATTGGAGCAAAGTCATCATAGTCCATTCAAGGTCAAATGGGGTCAAACATTGGTGTAGTGACTTGAAACTTGGAGGGTGGGGTTTGATTGTTGATGCCAAAAAGTGTTGAGTCTCCAACAAGGTCCGGGTCATTCAAGTTCAAGGGAGGTCAAATGGGTAAACGTCGGTGTACAGACTTGAATCTAAGAGGTGGGGTTGATGTGAATGCCAAAATTTTGAGGTCACGACAAAGGTCCTTAGGGTCATTCAAGGTCAAAGGAGTCATAATCGTGTAAACATTGTGTATGGACTTGAAACAACAGGTCAGGGTTCCATCAAAGTCAAGAAACCACAACATCCAAGGGGTCAATTAAGCCAGGTGATCGCGAAACCCAGATGATCGCGAGAAACCCGGGGGATCCCGCCTACTTAGTATTAATTTCATAAGTGTGTGATATGTCATGTTTAATTTTGGTGATTTGAGTTTGGATATTTATATTTTCAGACTTCCAGGTTTCTTTGTCAAGGACCAAATCAAGAAATTTGAGTTACCACAGGCTAATTGCAATGCCATCACTGCTTGCTTACTCATATATTATGATGGTTGGTCGTACTCTTTATATACATTTGGCTCTTCACGCTTGTTGTATCATTGGTAAGTATGTGCTTTTTTCCTGAATTAGTGACACTTTATTCAGATTAAATCAAAAACATAAGGATAAGGATAATTGAGTTTATTATGATAGCCATTGGACTATTGTATAGTAGGGTTTTCCATGTAAACTTAAACAATCTCAGCTGTGTAGCATATAATTGTGAATGAGGCAGCCAAAATATTGTGCAGATAAGATGAGAAAAATACAGGCATTTGACGTGTCCAAATCTCAGGTTTGATGGGTGTGAGTAGTGGGGATCGAGGCTTAGGATTGAGGGTGGGTGGGGTATGTGCTCCTTCTAGATATGCCATTTAGGGGTATGAAACAAGTCCTTAAACTTTAAGTGAAGCAGGTAGTTTAGTTGATCTGCTTTATGAAGTATAAGCATCAGATCCAGATCAGCCTTTATGCAGTGCGTTTTCTCAGTGTATGATATTAATTCAAATCTTCTTGGGCACAAGCGGATAAAGACAGTCAGTCCTTTTGCCCAAAAGTCATTGAGAGCACTGGTGTGGTCCAAAAGTGCAGGACTTGTGATATTATAGTTAAATCATGAGTTTGAGCCCATTGTTGGTCACCGGGGTTGTGTCCTTGGGCAAGATACTTGCCTTGCCTCAACTCAACAACAATTGGGTAGCTGTTTCATGGGTGATTATTAAATCCAAGTGTTGATCAGGGTTGTGCACCTAGCAGCACTGCCTACCTTGTGAAAGCAAACATTGATGTGACGATTCCTTATGGCAGCGTAATGATAACTGGCAATCGCACCCAGAGCACCCCGTGTCTAGTGTGTATAAAAGGTGTGTGTTAGTAAATAACATTATTATTATTATTGTTATATTGAACTTGAGGTTAACATTGCTAAATAACCATGAATTCCACACATTATTTTTTCAGGCTATCATTACATATAGCTGATTTTATAGCCCCGCTGTTTTGACAAGATGTGCCATTACCTTGAAGGTGAAAAGGGACTGAAATAGAAGCTTGGCCAAGAGTATAGAATTCCCACTCTATAAACTATGTGGTTGAAGGTAAGACTTTGGCTGCTTTTTAATCCATAGTCTGTGATTCAAGGTGTTACATGTGCAGATCTTCAAATATCTGGTTTTCTCATTATGTACAGACACACAAATGCTAGTTTCTATAAAAATAATATCATAAACGTAGCTGCTTTGTACATTATTGACTTATCATAGTCTGGTCACATTGAACATAGAAAATGGTTGGAGTTTTCATAACCACACTGTTGAAGTTCTTTGCCCTTTCTTATAGGGCAAATCAACAGAGCTCGGGAACAGCTCGCCCCCATAATACTTTTGCGCGCGAAAAACCATATACCGACTGGCAAATGCGTGTTGACTCAATTTCTTTCTTCGTCGCCGTGAAGGTACCGGTAACATAGGTCCGTTATCAACACAGCCTACGCTAGAGAGACACGGGTCACGAGAGGGTAGGTACACAAACGCATGTTAAGCACTGCACATGAATTTGAAATTGTCAAGTCCAAAAGAAATAAACATTCAGTCCGATATTCCTAGCCCGATTCATAGCACCGATGCCTATACATGATGATACATCCTTGCCTAAGACTCTGTCTCAAACTTACTAGACTAAAATTACCGTCCCCGGTTACCAGCCCCAATTACCGCCTATCTGATAGTTTTTTTATGAGTTCTTACAAATGACCCGACAAAATTATACAAATAAGTAAAAATGATGGATATCTTCACGGAAACTTTAATACTAGAAAATTTATCTTTATGAAGTAGGAATAATGTGCCGAAAAAGTATTACGAAATACGAAGTGGAAGTTGTAAAACACAGAGCTTTTGCCAGGCTGGTGACGTAAATCATGTAAATAGTATCCTAGTAGTGCCGTTGTTTAATCATGCCGCTGGCGGATGCTAGGGGAATTAAACTCATTCTGTTTATTCATCGTACGCCTAATGCACTACAAGTGAACTAGCTTTTCTGGTGGTTTCACAGAAATATTAAAATCAGTGTTTAAAAAGAAGCGCTAGCAAACGGGAATCATTTCTTGATCGTTCATATTACTATACATTAGAAATTTAACCCACTAGATAAGCGCAGCTCTCGATAATGTACAAGGAACGTTTGTGTGCAGAAACATGATTACGTGGTGATTGCTAGGAGAGGTTCACGGTGGCACGGAAAAACGTATTTTGTAGGCGAAAAGGTACTTGGGAAGTCTTGAGCCGTGGTTGGGCCAAAATCAAAGCTGGTCTTTTCAAAACAAATCTTATGCTTAACATTGACGGTGCTCGTTCCAAGTTATGTATATCGTACAGTATTTTACAATACCTACTGTGATTTGTGCTTCAGGAACACAGTTCGTTGCAGAGCACCGTCAATTCAAAAGACATAGTTCACAATCAGTGTGAAAAAGAAGAAACATGGCATTAATATTTGGAAAATGTAATGATTAGTTCATCACTTGGTTACTGCAGGTTACAAGCGTTCCTATCCATGCAATGCTACTTTCTAGGTTCTACAAGACAAGCGTTAGTGATGTTTGATACACTCCTGGAGGACTACAAGCCAGTAGATGAGAAGAAGGATAAGGTAGGGGCAGTTTACCCCCCAATTCCACAACAAAAGTGCTTTTACTCAACCAGAAATGTGAAGTCATGTCATTGTTTAGCAGTTAAAGTCAGCTTGAACTATTTTATGTTCTGGCCAGACAACCAAACCCATTTTTGTGAAGAGAGAATACCAAAGAAGAGGATTTGTGTTTTGACCCAATTCTATATCTATCAATTAAAGGGCAGTCCAATGTGTTGGTTAGCGGATGCCATCAGTTTGGGGTTAGCACTACGCAAAAAGTATTGGTCGGCCATCCAAATATGGACACCATGGTAGAGAGAAAACAACAAATCATCCTTTTATTTATCATTCTTATTTGGTTTTGGCATGTTTTTTATCCAAAAAAATTTTTTCTATTGCGTTTATAGTTAAAAGAGCAAAAAATATTCCCCCTCTGTCAAAAAATGAAACTAACCTGTTCTAGCTGCATGCCTGCATAATTATACACGGCACGTAAACCCTTGCGTGGACAGTGCACGATCTAATATTCGTCTCATATTAGCTAGCAAAAACCAAGGTATTGCATGTTGTCACACTAAAACCCTGCACACTGAATAAGAATCAATATTATTCATCTTACTCACAGGATTCATAGGCCAGGGTGAATGCAATGCATACAACAATGAGTTAATGATTGCCTCTAGTAAAGGAGAATGCCGTATTAATAATATTCTTATTACAATATACCCTATACAAAATAATTATTGAACACATATCGAGTGGTTCATGGAAAAAGGAATTATAAACCATAAAAATGAATTAAAACATTTTGTCTGACCATGCGCATTTTGAAATTCCCGCGCTAGTGTTATGGGATAGTATAAGTTTATGGGATATGGCGGACAAACAGTAGCGTCATACACCTTCACACGTGACCACTTCCCGATGTGCCTTTCCTTATGGCATTATATGACACAACGTGCCGGTGGTTCGCATAAAATGATAATACAATAGCGCAAATTTTTAAATAGCACGGATGGTCAGACCAGATGTTTTTATTCATGTTATGGTTAAGATAATTCAGTTTTAGATGAAACCACTCGACATGTGGTCAATAACTATTTTCTAGAGATTTGTATAACATTATTTGTGTACGTGTTCTCCTTTAAGAGGGGAATTTAATGCAAGTGGTTGTACGCTTTCGTACAAAGACCATTCATCCCTCTGGCAGTTTTAATCAGAAGGGGGATTTTGTTATAGCAGATTTTTGTCTAGTATGAGCGTCAGCATTTGCGTTTCCACAAAACAAGTTGTTGCACCGTCCAAATCTGTGGTCGATTTTGATGACTCTTTGCACCAGAGCACCCGTAGGTGATACAGCTGGTGTGAGATACACATCTGTAGGCCAGATGTCATATCTGTGAAACTAATTTTCATGTTTCCACTCTTAATCCCCTTGGACTTGGCTATGTTGTAAAGTCTCTTAACTCCTCACGCTTTCAAGTAAGTTTGCCTTGCTTATGATCTTGTGGCACATACATGCTTAACTTCAAGTTCAACAGAAAACACTGGGGCCAAAGACCTGCTTGGGGTGTTCAAAGAGATCGACTGCTTATGATTCAAACATGACCTTTGACCCTGTTAGGGGTATGTCTATGAAAGAGGGATCTCATAAGTTTTAACTTGCAGTATTTTTTTTCCCTTTCATTTGTCCATTCTCCTTCATGTTGCTGATTCTCTAAATCAATTCTCTTGGTATTTCTCTATTTCATTTGAGCAAACTCTCAAAAAGGGCATGTGCCATAGTAGACGCAATAGATCTATTTTATTAATAAAGTCTGTTGTGAATCCCCATTCTATGCTATTTAAAACCACATCAGTATTTCGTCCAAACTCAAATGGCCCATTTTGTCTCTAAATTGCTAGGTTAGCTCATAGCAACACCTTATATACTTTCTGTGTGAAAAAAAAACCAGACACAAGAATCATTTTAAAGCGGTCTTGAAGATGCCATTTACGACTGTTTGTAGACCCTAAAAAGAAGTCGAATCCTGACTTTTATTAGTAAACAAAAGCATAAAAATCACTCCATTCTTGAACAAATATGACATGTTACGCTACTCTGGGTCTTTCCTACAACACAATTTCCAATACAACAAGGCCAAAAAAAAATGGACTTGATGAAAAATAGGGGGCGCAATTTGTTTCACATTTGAAGAAATCGCTGGATTGATAGTGCTTTAAGGTTATTTTACTGATCTCTCAGGATGAAGAAGATAAGATACAGCTTTTTGCTTAGTGAGGGTTTTCACTGCATTTCAAATACTTTTCAACCAGATCCTCCTTATAGTGTATCCACAAGTCATTGGTAAGGGGCTTGTGGTGGATTTTTTTGTCAGGTTTATTTCAATGAGGTCAGCTGATCCGGGCAGCGTGTATCTATTATACGGATGCTCCTACCCCCCCATGGGCCGCATTTGAGACTGGAGTGGATTGGGAACGTCAGGGGGTTTACACCCGACTCTTATTCGAAACTGAATGCGATGTACATGTACAGTGGACTCCTCTGAAACACGGGACCAACAGATTAACGTCCCCTCCGAAGGACGGGATGCTTCACGATTCATTTGCCCAATTACAAGTGAAACCATGGAGGAGAACGGTTATCCTATTGAATCAATAACTCGTATTACAGATCAAATCCAGAAATTGAGACCAAATAATCCCAGCAAGTGACACCACCGGGATCGAACCCGGGAAATTTTTGGTAAATTTGCGTTCAACAGGCAAACAACCTAACCGCTAGGCCACGCTCTCCCAGGAAATTGCACTAGATTCAGTTTTGAGGATGTGGGCCTTTTAAAGCTGACAGTATCTAGAAAAAAAAATAGATTGATAAATTGTGGAGTTTGTAAAATTTTTGGATACCCATCACTTGCCGTTTCCCAAAGTGCCTATATTGTTCTTGAAATTTTAACACTTAGTTCTCCCAGCAGACAAGGATGATTAATATATATTATGCCGGTTCGAGTCGGCCACGCGCACATTTTTTTTCACACTTGGTGTACACTTGGCCATCCCAGAAAGATTGATCGTTGATAGTATGTGTTTCATTTAAAGATCTTGACATGATTTGCGTCATGCTTTCCTGAATTGGATATGGAAGATTTCTCACACCTGTAGTTCCAGAGCCTACTGGATGATACAGTTCCATGCATCTTGGGATGTTAGACACTGTGACACTTTTCTAGCAAAAATACAACGTTCTTAAAATAACTTGAAATGAATAGATTAAGACTTGCATTGAGTACTATAAATAATAGTCACCTAGAGGGAAAAGTCAGTAGAGAGAGTAGAGTAGATATTTCCAACCTTGTCCTTCATTTTGAGTCAAAAATATTTGACCAAAATGAAAAAATACACACAACTGTGAGTATTTTTTTTAAAGGTGCATTTTGTGAATCCAGTGCCTTCTTCTGTTGTATTCATTGTTCACTAGATATCTGAGAAAAGCTTATTCACAACTTTTAAGTTGATCCCGACCTTGCCGTTTTGTGTTCCACGGTCCCATAGGCCACTTTGCCGATCATTTCTGTCCGTTTACGGACAGACAGTAATACAAAATTGCGAATTTTGAACAGCAGATACGACCAATTTGCACGTTTATTAAAACTAGAGTACACAATGCGATTACTAATGTCTAAAGGTTCAGATGATCTAAAAATCTCAAAATTTTTGGTAAGTCGGCGGGGACGAGGCTGTGGATCGAAATGACCCTTTAAATTCAGGGTGTAACCTAAACCATTGGAATAAAACTAAAATTACTTGAGTGCATAAAAAAAGTGTTATAGCTATCACTTCAGGTGAGGGTTAACACATATAAAAAAGCAATATAACCAGGCAGTACGCAGAGGGGGGTGCAAGGGGTGTGGTCACACCCCCCCAATTCCAAAGGGGCAAAAGGCCCACTTTTTGCTGAAGTATTTATTTAAAAAGGGTTCCAAAATAGGAGTAAAGTTGACAAAAAAGTCCACATTTTGGTGATTCTAAAATGTTCAAAAAAAGGGGGGTTAGGACCACTGTTAACCAAAAAAGGTCCACTTTTTCGGAAAAAAATCACTTTTGAAAGTCCCGCACCCCCCAAATAATACTGCATCGGCCCATGAGAATATTAAAACATGTCAAAAGGTTGTGTTGGTGTGTGTTTTGGATGTGTTTGTCTCCCTATTGTGATGTATGTGATATTTAAGGTGCAATTTTTTGTTATACTATTGTAGAGTGTGTGGTGTTCCCATGCTGAGGCAGGAGACACATAGGGATCACTGTGTCCCCTGTAGTCTGTTATGTCTGTGTTGATGTCTGTTGTTGTTGTTGTGAGAAAAAAGGGTTAACATTGCTTGTAATATCCACATACTTTGATGGCATTTAAACCCCCAAACTTCAGTCGGTAGGTGCAACACATGGGATCCCGCATTTGATGATGAGGTCAAAGGCACATACCAAGGTCAACGTCATGTGAGGTATTAATTTGAAGATAGGCTGAAATGGTAAAATTGACTCCTAAATTGAAAAGTTGAAGTTCAATGGAACCAAACTTGAACATAGGTGCAACATTGGATCCCTCAATGTTAATGAGGTCAAGGTCACACCAAGGTCCAAAGGTATGTGAGCGTCAAGTTGTAAGATAGGTTGATTGAAATGTAAAATTGACCTAAATTGAAAAAGTTGACGTTCAATTAGAACCAACTTGATTCATAGGTGCACCATTGGTCCCCTCCCTAATTTGTTGAATGAGGTCAAAGGTCACATGCAAGTCAAGGTCAAATGACCTAATTACAAACCGCGATGGCAGGCGACCACATCGGTCCGAGGACGAGGGTTTGATGTATTTTGTTAAATTTATAGTTTTTTTTTTTTTTTTTTTTTTTTTTTTTTTTTTTTTTAACTTTTTAATGTAAAAAATCATACGATTCAGCTGCTTGCTGCATATGTATGCTTTGTTTTAATAAACCTTGAAATAAAAAAAACTGCTAAGTTTGACCCAAATATTGAGGGGGCGCTCTTATGCAAAATGTGCCAGTGTGCTTGTAGATTTCAGAGTGTCAGGGGATCCCATGCAATGTGACTGATTACTATAGAATATTGGGCTCTGTGTAGTGTCTTGCATTTATTATTACAATTGATCATGTGTTATTCCCAAGTAGTTGTGGTGTGTAAACAATGTGTGTTTGCACTAATGAAGTCAGATCAATGTCAATATTTGCTCGTGGGCTGCAATATTGATATCAAAGTAATTATGCATACTTCGACATTGTAATGGTCAATTTTCTTCAAATGTCTGTTGAAAAACGTAAGATCATTCAAAGTAAAGATTCATACTACAGAAATTGTGAGCATGTAATTTCAAAAATAGTATAAACATGTTCAGGTTTTGTTGGCACATAATGTGGAGTGCATCAATATTTGCATTGCATTATGGTCATGGCATGTATTGTTTGCATATTTGTTCTATCTGTAGGCGGGGGAGTGGGGAGTTTCTCTCGTACAATAGAAATCATTACAATGAACTGATTTCTTTACACCAATGTTGACTGAAACATAGCATTTTTTTCCCTTCTGAGAAGAGAAAATGCCCCAAAAATTACCATTTTAGCCAACCCTTAAAAGAGAAAATGGACTCGACCAGTGACCCCAGGTCCACCACCTGTCGGACCCATCCATGACTCTTCCTCAATGCCGTTTTGGCCGCCTTACAAAAAACGGACGTGTGTACATCGCGGCTCTGTTCTTAGCAGCCAAAATATATGAGAGTGTTGATACTGGACTGTTGTCGTATCAAACGGAATACTCTACTACTATACCAAATACACTATCTGGAATATTACTGGATTATTTACTGGATTTATAACGCTCTATTTGGACGGAATAAACGGCGACTTTTACGACCGTCGTAGAGCTTTTTTGTGTATCCTTTTTTTGCCGCCGCTGCGGTCCATGTTATCTGTGTAGCGGGTGAAAAAAAAAGGTAAACAAAGGCATCCAGTGCCGCACGTGGTTGCGTGCTTTGGATGCATTACTTCTTGTGAGCCTGTTTCTGTTTTTTGTAGTTACACTTACCAATAAACATGTTCTTTTTTGGGTGAGTGTTTCCTATTATTTTTATCTTATGCTTGTGTATTATAAAATATGTGAAAACCTTGACTTTGGAAAAATCTTTACCGTGTGTGACTTTGTTAACGCGACGGTATCTTTGTCCCCACGTTGGCGGGCCGGGTTTTCCCGCGGCTCGCCTTTGTTTTTCTTTTTTTCGTTTTCGTTCGACAGCGCGCCACCATCGGCTCGCTTCATCACCCCGCGCCGCCCCGTGACCCTCTTATTCGCCGGGGCTTTCATTTCGGGTTTCGCTTCCGCCGTCGCTCCGTTGGTGCTCGTTTGCGGTGGCCTTTCATTTTCGATGGTTCGCCATTGAACACTGTTTCCTTGTCTATGTTTCCGCTAAGGGAAGGGGGTGGTGTTCGGCTCCTGTCCGAGGTTCTTCCAAGGCGTCCCCGCTGCTTGGGAGCACCTAAAGATTGTAGCTTCGGCTACTTCATGGCGTGTTGTAGGGCGTTTTCTCCTTCTTCTCCGCCTCTTCTCTCTCCTCTCGCCCTCTACCTCGAAACCGCCGCTGGCTCGCCTGGTCTATAGCCCTAGGGGCTTCTCCGTGCGGCTAGCGCGTCTGCTCTGCCTTTGCCCTCGGGATTTGGGCTGGCGACAGCCCGGGTATAGCAGAGCGTGCTAGTGGGCCGCCTCCCTCGGGGGGGCTTGACTGACCTACCACGCTGCCGCGCTGGCTCGCTGATTTAGCTCGTTGCTTTATCGTTTCAGGCTAGCGTGGTCGCGCTGCCCTTTCCCTGTGGGATTGGGTGGCTGCAGTCCGTCCGGTAGCGGTTTTTTGGCTTGGTGACGCCCGGGTTCTCTCGGGCCCGATCCATCGCCAGTACCGACAACCCGGCCTCCGTTGTTTAGGAGTCCTCGGACCCTGCGAGCCTCGCTGCCTTTGTAGCCGGTCTCGGGGCTTGACGAACAAGCCCCGAGGTTGGTTTCCTCCGCGCCCCGCTATGGGGCGCCGCGGTGTCGTTTATTCTCACTGCTCCCCGCATGGCTACCTGCTAGCCACGCTGTTTCAATCTGGCTCTCTGCTGCAATGCTTCACCAGCCCTTCCCGGGCTAGGAGAGGCCGCGGCGCTTCGGCTATGTTTGGCCCCCGCTCACGCGTTCACCGTGCGCGGTCCTGGTGCTGTTTCGTCCATCGCTAGTTCCCGCTGCGGTGCAGCCGTTTCGGCACACCCCGCATTCTTGCCGCTAGCCCCCGAAACTGTTAATCTGGCTCGTGCCTGCATGCTTTACCTTCACGGGCTAGGTGGGGCCGCAGCGCTTCGCCAGGGTGTCCCCCGCTCACGGTGGGGTTTCCGTGTGCGGTTCCTGCTGCGGTTTCCCAGCGCTAGTTCCCGCCACGGTTCCGCCGTTACTGTGCACTGTGGGTGTTTCCGTGTTCTCGGCGCCCTCGTGGGGTAACCTTTGGGGCTTGCCTCACGGGGGACCGATCCGGCTGCAGCAATGCCCCTTTCAGGGCGCGCTGCGTGCTCGTGCTTAGCCTCTGTCGCTATCAGTCTCTCTCCGCGGGTTGTATCGCTCGTGGCTCCGGGACTTTGGGGGGCTGCTCTCCCCGCCTTCGGGCGTGGAGTACTAACTCTCCCTTTTATAGCGTCTCACCTCTCGTAGGGTGGATGGCTTGGTTGATTGGATACCATTCAATCCTCTATGCAGCGTCTCCTCCCCGTAGGGGGCCCTCATGGTGTCCGTTTATTCCGCCTCAATCGGCGTTGATTTCTGGGCTTTACCACAGCATCTGGCCTCCTTTTATGGGGGCTGCTGCTCGGATGTTGTTTGTCCGCCTTCCCTGTTTTGACTTTCCACTCTCGGCGCCGCGACCTGTTCTCCCTGCGGGTATGCGCGCGCCGCCTTGCCTCTCGGGCATCCCCTCAGGATGCTGTAGGTCTCGGTGGTTCTCTTGGACCTACCCAAGTCTGATCTTTGGCGGGGCTTCCCCAGTGGCGGCCTACCTGAGTGCTTCACCCTGGATGCATGTTGCCTGGCTTGGGGTGAGAGCCCTCTCAGCCTTGTGTAGTTTCACCGCCCGGGGTTACCGCGTCTATTCTGACGTTGCTCTAGCTTCGCATGCAGGGTCCCCCATCTTTGGGGGCGCTCCTGCCCTGCCCTGTGGTGGGCCTAGCTCGCCTCGCCCTGGGCACGGGGCGCATCCTTGCCGGCTCTAGCTTGCAGCGTCGCTGGGACCCACCTTAGCCTTTATTGGCACTCTGGCACTCTGCCCCCGGCTCCGCCGGGGTGCTTTCGTTCGCTGCTCGGCTCCCTTTTGAGCTGATAGCTGGTCCTGTCGGCTACCCACCCTCCCACTGCTTTCAGCTCTGGTGTCGCCGGCGCTCCCGTCGCTGCCTCCGTTGGCGGTTGACTGTTGCTGCCCCGGTGGCCTAGCTCCCTTCGGGTGCAAGTCCGGCCCGTTCCTGTGCACTTTCGGGGGCTTAGGCATCTGGTCCTCTGCCATTTAGGTGCTGGGTCCTTAGGCCCGTGGCCTTCTGGCTCTTAGGCTCTGGCTGGTTAGCCTAGTTCGATTTATTTCCGGCAGCGGCTGCAGTAGTACTGCAATTTATAACGGCAACATTGCCGTACTTTTAGTGCTGGTCTGCCGTATAAGTTAATGTCGTTTTAAATTCGTGCCACAACACTGTCACACATAACAAATACGGCAGCAGTTCAACGGGACTGCCGTATAAGTTGGTCTCGCCATTCGATTGATGCAACAACACCCCATTGTGCGCGCGGCTCGTAAACCTGGAATCCTCAGTGGACACCCCATCGGGAGACAATAAAACCGAGTTCAATCATCAGTCCTTCAATGAACTTGTACTTCGTTCATCGAGGAATGTTATTAGTGGCCTTAATATTTGTTGGGTTTTTTTAAAAAAAATGTAAAACTTGAAAGATTCGATATGTGGAAGCATAGTGGTAATTGGCATTTCTTTTCTTGTCCTTTGAGCGGTATTTTCATGTATATGCACAACCGCTATTAATCCTGCACTGTCGAGCGCTTTTCGCTCGCCCGCACGTGTGCCTTAGTCTGACCGTTTTCCTCTTATAAAACAAAGTTTTTCTTTGCTCACTTCTTTTAAGGTGAACACTTTAAACAATGATTGACTCGTTGCTTATACTTTTAAAACGAAATTTAAGAAAAATAAAACTAATCCATTAATTTTCTAATTCTTCGTAAGCTTCGACTCATACATTTTTCTATATTATTCATATTTAGAATTTTGGTTAATCTCTGTTCTCTCTGTATCGTCCCCGGTCCCTCTCACTTTCCACACAACATTGTTATCTTTTACAGTACATGTATAAAAAGTTTATTTTCTTGTTTTTAACCGCGGGGCCAGTTTCATGAGTAACCTATGGCCTAGAATGTTTTTTGCGATACAGTACGAGGATAAACTGGGACTTTGAAATCAATGTAACCAGAATTTAAGATCCTCTAGTCCACGGTTGTCATTAAAATTTTTCAGCTCCAATCAATCATGATAGGGCCTACTGTATAGCGTATATTCAGTTTTTTTTGTCTTATTTTGCGCTTTATTTGGCTTCCTTTAAATGCTATCATGTAATTTTAAATTAAAAGCCCGTCAAATATGTTTCCCCCAGGTTTTACAAATTGTTTTAACACCGTTCATACTTTAAAAATATAACATATAGATGGTCGTGTGACCCCTTTTCCAACAAAGAAGAGGCTACTATTCACTTCATTTTAAATTTTCACTTTCATAACAGTGGCACACACAATGGTGCTCCTATTCAAACTCTTAATCATACAATGACACAAAGAAATTACGGAAAAACAAATGAACATAAGTTGAAGCGCAAACAAAGTTTGGCATTCTCAAAAATACAGTGAAACTTACCGTAAAATGCTATAAAAAAAAAAAGCAACAAATTCATTATTTTTGGCTGTAAATTACCGGGAATATGCAGCAAAATATATATTTAAATTTTTTCCAGCTTTATGAACTAATTGTAAACGGCAGAAAAATGCACTGCAGCCCTTTTAAAGAATGTCACCATTATACTCTTTGTAAAAAATATCCTTTTACAACTACAAGATAAGCGTACTTTGAACGTGATGCGGCATTACAAATATCGATCGGCGATCTACTTTAAATGCCCCTGCCGCTCCGTCTGGATGTCTCGCGTGTATGTCTTGTTAAAGTATTTTGATAATAAAATACATCACGTAATATTTTTTTTACTAGATATTAGTTGATACCACGTAATGCAGCTTTGGAGTGTATCTTTACAACAAACTGTAATTTTCACAGTTACACAGGGTAAAAACGTTCTACATTGGTGACAGGCTTACTAACCTAAGTGGGGCGATCATATCATCAGGCCGGGTAATCAGGTCCTTTAATTTTCCTTTCCGCACATTTCTAAGTACTCCTCACCAAATACAAAAAAATCACGTTTTTTTGATTGTTTTTATAGCATTCTGTACATACTCAACATCGGGAAAACAACACGGGCTAGTGCAAAAACTTCGCAAAATACGTTCCTGTACGCGACCCAGTCATAGGCTACAGCACGTCCATTTTACTGTACACTTTGGTCCTGTCTGAAGTATGAAGTGGCGACGCGCAGCTTACACCCATGCCCCACTTTCATTTGCCAGTGCGCTTGTGCTTTACCTACGCGCGCGTTGAAAGTCGGTTCATTGTATACGCCCGCGTTCTTACTTCATACTTCGAGCTGAACAGAGTATAGCTATGGCTGTAGTAATTTGGGTGGAAAATGTACATCCCTACAATGTACTTGTACTTCATACTTTTACTCTATAACACATTACTCACGGTTTTTGCTTGAAACAATCGAAATTGTGATGCATTCACTGCCATCAGTGTGTCGAAAGTTCCTTGGTAGTTTTTTTTTCTTCATGACGTCCCATATTTACATGTCTGCATTACTTCTTGGGAGTTGGTGCAAATTGAACTAATTCCTTAGCACATGCAAGTTAAAAACCCATTCTACGCACGCACTCAGCGCTGAGCGTCACGCAACTTGGCGATCACTATAGGCGAACGCGCGAACTGTCTGACACTTGAGATTAATTCTGATTATTCCGCATTTTGATTAAGTTTTCGCCGATACTACGAGGTTCCTAACCTGCTAGAGAGTTTTAAATGTTAAATTGATTTGGTGGGTGATGAGTTGAGATGTTAATATCCTGGTCTAAACATCATCAATAAGGAAAATATATTTGACTAAATTGACAGCATTATAACAAATGTCCAATTTAATAAAATGGGTTAATCCAATTATTTAATATAAAAAGTTGTTCTCAAAACAAAAACAAAACTTGGCGCTCACTATATTTGACATATATTGACATATAATTGGACAGGATTATACAAAATGCAATTAAAAATAAAATTAATATAAAAACAGTTTGTCATTAAAACAATAAAACTGTAGTATTTACATGATTTTCTAGACTTTAGGGGAGACCTCTCGAAAATACATAGTATGTAATAAGCCAACGGAGGACTGTTTGGATATATAAACCTAACGATACAAAAAGTAACATCATAAGATGAAATGTTTTTGCACATTATTTTCACGCACTTGTGTAATTGATTTTAATATTAAAAAATGGAACTTCGTTTGGAAAATCTAAATCGCTGAGAGGCCAAACCAATCCCATTAATGTGTACTGATATGCACATTTGGTCATTGTTAATGTCTTTGATTTTTCATCCAAAGCTCGTCAAGTCGTTCTCAATATCAAGACTGCATGGTGCATCGATTTGACGACAATAACACAAAGTTAGAAATACAGTGAACACAATGTGAAATCAGTTAGAGAATCATTAAATTGGTTTGTGGCGTTCTCTCGATTCCATTTTTCATGGCGGATTCCATTCCTCATTTCACAACTGCGAAATCATCTGGGAAAACAAACTATAATCGTCCATATGCCAGAGCACGCCTTTTTGGTATTAACATTTGCGATTCCCAATTGACTTGCAAGCCGATATTCATCTATAGTCATATCTGCAACTTGAGGTTTGTGTAAGAACGCATTTACTTGTAAAGCAGATATGCCAAAGTAGGGATACAAGACTTAAAAAAGGTTTTTGGAAATATTGGGTTTGAATGAGTTTGTTATTTGGTCAAGGACTGTTCACTGTTCAGGGACAACCTGCACACCTGCTTGCAGCCGTTTGCTTGCGATCCTTGCCTTCTTGCAAATATACTTCATGGATTGTATGGTGTACACTTTGGGTTGGTATCAGCAGTTGTCATCCTGGTATTGGTGTCGGCTTGCGCGAAGATGACTGAAACAAGCTTGGCGTCGATTTTGGGTATTTCGATCACTCTAAATTTCTTCAACATCTTGCACGCTAGATTTCCCTGTGATATTCTTGGTCGCCACTCTTCTTCACTAACCTCATCCCTTAACGTGCCATCAGCATTCGTCCCATTGCTCATCGGACGTTGTTTCTTGCGGCAGCGGATAGTTTTTTTCAATGTTTTAACAATAATCGTTGAAAATCGCGCACATACATGGGAATCTCCTCCAAGAAGGTGTTTGCCGGGGCTTCTTCGTGGCTGACGAAGCGTGTGAATGTGGGTCGCTCGAGCTGGAAGCTGGTCGGCCGAAACTGCTTTGACGTCGTAGGGGGGTCTGAGGGGTCGCTTAAATTCCAACAAAGCGGGTGTGTGCTCGCTGATGGACTCCCGCGCGGATTTGTTGCTGCTGTGGTGTTGTTGGGGTTCCACCCAGCTTCACTCTTCATTGGGTAAAAGCCTTCTGAGCTACGAATTTGATTACAATCCCGAATAGTCTTCTCAGTTTGTTTTAATTAAATTCCATAACTCAACTCGATCACAAGTCATCTACTTTTGTATCACTGTTAGGCGATATTCTGTTCATATGTGCGTCATTCTTCCTTTAGCTCATCTAGATTTACTAGCAACGCATTGGGTCATAGTCGCAAATGTTCACTTTTTCTTTTCTTGAATTTCCCTTCGCTCTTTGATTTTTTGGCGCCCTTTTGAACCATCGCAGTACTCTGAATCCATTCTGCATTATCAGCTCGGGCTTTCCGCTGTACATCGGCAAGGGTTTTCAGAGTCAAGTCGCTATCATCGTCTACAAAATACAAACGGCAATTAATAGAATAAGATCAAATCATCATCATCATCATCATCATCATCATCAATCATCAATCGTCATCATTATCACTAATCAATTAACACATAGTCGTTTGTTAACAATACCATAATAAAAATTACATAAAGATGGTTGAACATATACAATACTCCCATAACACATAGTAGGGCAAAATGTTTGAAAGATTTTACATTTGTCCAATGGGAGCTTCAATGATCCAATCATCTGATTGACCTAAAAACACACCAGAGATTTCTATTCCAATTTCAATTTAAACTTGCCGTTTTTAATTGTTTCCAATATATGGAACCCTGATTATGGTTCTAGAGAAACCTTAGAGTGTTAAGTAGGCCTAGCACCCTTTCTTTTTTGAGTGTTTTATGCATATTGCAAAGTCAGAAAGGTGAGATCAACACAGCACAGGCACATGAACGCTCGAACACACACCCACCCCAACAAACACACACACACACTCACAGACAAGTTAAACATTGTATATTTGTGGACTTTACTTTGGTTAAAAATTTAGACCACACAAGTAACCCCAAATTAGACACATCAAGTTCATGACGGAATAAAGCCAATACATACGAAACGGTTCACACACATGTATACCTCAGTTAGCACACCATACACACACACACACACACACACACACTATAACCACATATAATGTATAGGAAACTAAAGTGAAGCTTACGTATTGAACGACTGTCGTTCCCTCTCGACAAGTTGAAGCACGAACGTCCACTAGTGAACTTGAAGCCATGTTAAATGTTGAGTAGGGTAAAGGTAACATGTTACTAACAAGAAGCAGCATAACGAAAGTCATATGATATTGGTGTGTTGTAACTTTTTTGATATGCAAATATAACAATACCTTTGCATATAGGGATGGGTTTTCTAATGCTAAGCAAGGTATACAAAACACTGGCCAGGCACAATAACGCCTTGGGTAGTGGTGGTTTTTTGGTAGCCGTCATTGCGTAACTGCTAATCTAATTTACTTTCCAATTAGCTAACATGCTCTACCACATGACGTGTGGCTTACTATGCTCATTGGTCGACAAATCATTGTTGAAACCCAACTGAGTGCAGTGTTAGGCTAATTTATGGCAACACTTTATAAAAAGCATAGTAAAATCAATAACTGCCAAAACTGTTGTCATTTAACATCAAACCAGGTTGTTCCATTTCAAAGAAATTTTTAACGCCGTCATTTCGCCCAGCAGAACAACTTTATTTTGCAATCTAGCAATGATCTGAGTCCTCTTCAGAATCCATTAACTTCTGAGAACACGAGTACTTTCTCACCCGATAATGCACGCGAATTTCTCCACCCAGGCAATGATGAATGAATCTTTCGCCAATAGATCAGCACATGCTGTAATACCATTTCGCCGTAACGCGAGTTATTCCTACCCCGTTACACCAACGATACCTCAATGGCAATTTCCGAAAAAGCCGGAAAGCAAGCATACTAACAATTAAGTTCCAAGCCTAGAGCAGGTTGCCACGGATAGATGGTTGAGCATGGATTTGCTGCTCATCGAGCCGCCGAAACATGGGCTATAGTGTTGAGCATTTCAAGCCCGGACTCCGAGACCAGATGATGAGGCAATGCCTGCAGTTAAAGGAATTGGGAAACCAATCCACCGTCCCACTATTGCCCGCTTACTTGCTTGCTTCCAAACCAGAAACGAAACGCACGCCACGCATATCAGGAGTAATTACCGCTGGTTGGAAGCAGCGAAATAACGTGTCAACTGAACATATATACCTCACCTACTGTAGATCGCTGTAATTAGCCATTGGAAACGGCGGCAGTGTTTTTGAAGATGAAACCTAGCACTTTGTCCCGCAAGGACAAGAAAATTGCTTATTGGATATGGAACTCCATGTGTGTTTTTCGCGTACATCAATGCAAAAACAGAACCATGGTTGGCGATGAACACTACAGAGATCAGCGACACTAACTGGGCATCTGGCTACAAATCAATACCCAGTGGCTACATGCGCAGTCAATTCCGAACGTGGAAGAGAAACCGCTAAGTTTCGGAGCCAGACGAGATCTCAATCGTCCGAGCCCCGTACGGTCAAGAACTATTCCAGTCTTCAGCAACGCAGACCCCGGTCCAGATACCTCAACAAAAAGCAAGGGGTTTCGACGCTTAGAGAAGACCTCATTACCGTTATCCTAGAACAGCCCCTGACGATTGTTTCTAAAACGTGGCAACCGGTTCTTCCAAGCAACGGCTTCAATCATCTCGACATCCATGCCTCTGATCAAAGGTGAAAGAAGAAAAGACAGAAACCAGGTTTTGTCAATCGTAACGGACATGGCTCTGATTGGCGAAGACACCTTAAGTTCTTTTTTGCGATGTGACCTTTGGAGAGATTTGGATTTGGATATTTGTGCGTGAAACGGCCTATTGCTCGCGTGACTCCAAATAAAACATGATAGAGCAGCAGGGAGCCCACCACTTGTGGTTATGTGGACTTATCCTTTCAGACTTACCAGGAGAGACCAGAATCCGAGCACAAACCCACCTGACTCCTGAAAGAAAGGCGAAGAAAGGAGGCCAAAATCTTCGATCGTGCTAATGGAGATGTCGTCCGCTGCCTCAGTAACCGGCGCGCAATGATTGTTTCTCCCCGTATCTGCCATAGCAATCCTGTATGACAAGGGCAATATATGATGAGAAGACCTCATCGATAGACTGACGAAGAGAGGCTAAGACTCACCAAATTAGAGAGCATCCAACTTTCTCACTCGCCAAGGAGGCCCATTTCTTCAACAGTATGCCGTCCAACGTCGCTTCCAACTGGAATTCGTGAATGCACCGACCTCGGCTGTGATCACTGCACCTCTAAACCATTCGTGCCAAGAAATTGGTTCAGTTTATCATGACAGCACTGCGGCGGACGCCTTCTCACCAAGGCTCTCAGGCACACCGTAGACATACGAATCTTGGTAGGAAATGGCTAAAAGTGCAATGTCAGGTACTCTTGAGCAGGTGGTAGATCCCCCTTAGACAAGGCTACTGACGTCGCTTGGAAGGGACAAATGGTGTTCTCGAGGATGTCGGAAGATGTTTCAAAGGCGGCCTACAGAACACGACACACAAAGTTGATGCCCGACTTGTAAACTGAACACTTCGCATCAAGGAGATTTTTGGTCCCAACTCACAACGGTTGCCATGCCGCTTGACATGCAGCCACGGAATCACATTATTTCTATGATGTTATTTTAATCCGCATGGTTTTAGTGTGTTCCATGCTTTAATGTCACATTACATCAGCTACAACAAGAGTCCACCAGAGTCGTCATCAAATTAACGTATTAAGGATTTGTAAGTCTCAGTTTCTGTATAATTTATTATGTATTTATGAATGTATATTTGTGAATTAAGACCTTAAAAATCTACAGGTGTACATTGATATTGCCTGTTGAAATTTACAGTGGATTCTGCGGATAAGCGGGAATATGCATAAAGTATTGGACGGTGGTATTTCGAAAAGCTATGGTAAACGTGGTAAACAACAACTATACTACTACTACTACTACTACTACTGCTACTACTGCACTACTGCTACCTACTAATACTGCTACACTGCTGCTACTACTACTACTGCTACTGCTACTAATACACTACTACTACTACTACACTACACTACTACTACTATACTACTACTACCACTACCTACTACTCACCACTACTACTACACTACTACTACTACTACACTCGACTACCACTACTACCTACTACTACCACTACTACCACTACTACCACTACTACTACTACTATACTATACTACTGCTACTACTACTATACTACTAATTATACTACATTACTACATACTGCATTTGATAAAACTAAATGAAACATTGTATATATTCTAAATATTTCATTAATTGGCGATACGGCGGTGGACACTGTAATACAATACAGTGAAATTTACTAAGTCTAAATTTTACAGTATTACTGGTCCCCCCGCATCCATTCTGCCAACAGAACACTTTAAAAAACAACTTTAAAGGCATACCAAATATGATTGTGGTCCTATTTGAAATAAACATTTAGAACTAATTGTTACGCACAGATTTACTGTCATATTAAAAAAGTGTTGGCTACATAACCAGCATTTCTTTTTCACTTAATACAAGACGGCGTGAGGGAATCAACAAAGAAAATAGTGAAATGTATCAAGTACTCTCTAAATTTCTTAGATTAAAACGGAGGACACATCTAAATTTTGATTAAAAATTGTTAATCATTTCAATGTATTTTATTTAATATATTTAAACTTTGAGTGATCCCTGATAGCATAATTATAGATTAGTTTTAACTAGAAATTTAGAGAGTATCAAATTTAACGTACTATGCTTTTATGATAGGGGGAAAGGACCTACTCTTGTGAAAAGGAAAAAAAGGAAAAAAAAATAGCTTGAAATATATGTAAAGTTGTATGTTCATAATTCATAAGAAGTGTAAAAATACACGAACGACAGAGGCTATAAGCACGCGGATCAAAACACCAATAAAATCATTGGTAAAATCAGATAAATATAGGCCAACATAGAAACTATACAACGCATTCTTCCATGATTAAAACCTGATATAGACCTAATTATATGATAGTGGCAATATGTAGGATACGGTCACCGTAATAATAATAACTATTTTGCACACTATCCGCCGTGATCGAACAGGCCCCGCAGGTGATGCACATCACTGAAATTACCCTCCCCGGCCACCCGGGAATCAACTTCATTGATTCACCGCGTTCTAGCGTGTGCGTAATTAATCGATCCCTTGAATTTCGGCATAGTGCAAAGTGCACCTGCCTGGACGCGTTGAATTTGTACAATATACCAAAAATGAACTTAGTATACAATAAAAGTGTTTCTCATGATGAGATCTCTATTTTTTAAGTTTCCCATAAAAAGTGTTGTAATCGACAAGAAAGTTGGACTGCATTCACGAAGTACAATCTTTTAATATATTATTGAATGTTTTAGTATCACCGTCTCGCCACGAACTTTAAAAATAACATTTATTTAGTATATACAGAGGCTCACAAACTGTTAAAAAGAATATTAGGGTATTTAGTTTCGAAAACTTTTCGGATGAAAGCCAGAAAGGTACTATAAAGTTTATCCTCCAAATAATAATAATAATATACGTAACAAACATCCATTCAGTATATTTCCCTCTAAAAAGTCTATAGAAAGACAAATTGGACATCTCTTTCTGTTTGGATCATGATTGCAAACCTGAGTGATAGACAACTGGTTTATTTCCTTCACTTCAACCATTAATAACTTTTAAATCCGATTTTTTTAAGTGTCGGGATCAGAAAGCGCATTACAAAAGAAATCAATTGTGCAACTCTGCTACGAGTGGCACTTAATTGCGTCGGCGAGCCCAATTTTTCTCTCTGCCGTCCAAGTCCAGGATAATTTTCCATCAAACAATTTGCTGGATTAAATTCCAACATAGTGAACAGATTGCCGTATAAGTTTTCTGTTCAACTGCGTATTTAGCTGCCGTAGAAGTTCTGCAGTACTACTGCATCCACTGCCGGAAATAAATCGCACTTCGGCCTTAGGCTTACTGCTACTAGCCGGTCCGCTGTCTCCCGTGGTGGAACGTGTGACTCTGGCTATGATGCAGCATCGCTGCTCCCCTCCTGGGATCGGCTGGGCCTAGCGACTCTTCCGGGTCGGGCCTAGTGACGGTTGCCGTCTGGCTTAGTCCCTCTGTTCCCCCTGGGTCTATTAATGTATCAAGCTTTGGCATGTTACTGGGCTTTTTTTGGGTCTTTAGCCCCGGACTTCCTTGGGAGGTGCGTTGCCTATAGCCTTGGTGGTCCTTTGACTTTTGCCTTGTCCTATGAGGCCTTGGCCGTCCTTTGACTTTCGCCTTGGCCAGGCCTTAGGCTTGCACTCGTCCCCCCCTTCATTCATCGCCTACGCTTTTCTTCTCGACTTAGACCCTTCACCTCCATTCGGCCAGCTGCCCTGGTTCTACCCCGCAGTTGGCTGGCCCTTGTCGGGGCCAGCCTGGCCTATGGCTGATGCCCTGCTGCTTGGTGTATTACCTTGGCCCCCTTTGGGGTTTATGAGGCCTATGCCTACCTGGTCTGGCGTGGCCCCTCCAGGGGTCATTTCACTGGGTCCGGCCCACGCCTAGGGTAGGGGCTCTATATCCTTCTCCCTTGGCTTTTCACTCCGTATGGGGAATCTGATCTTTGCGCCTTGGCTGCTCTCCTTGTCCCCTCCGCCTCACTTTTGTGGGCGTGCGCGATACCTCCGCCTACATGCCGGCTGGTGCCCTCCGGGCCTAGCCTGCTCTTGCGCCGGTCTCGGGCTTTGGGTATTCAGCCTTGACGCTGGTGCTCGGGTTTCCTCATTGGGCTTGGCTCCCAACCAGGTGTATTTCCATCGCCCTCTGGGCTCTGTGTTGGTCCTGCGCCTGGTGGTTTGGCTCTGTTGCCTACCGTACCTGTGCTCTTCCCAGGCATACATCCTAGCCTTGAAGTCTTTCGACTCCGCCTGGACACTGCTACGTTTGGGGTCGGTGGTCCCTTGACCGTGATCCCTTCTCTCCTCCCGTGTGTGCGGGGAGTTAGGGGCTGGCTTGGACAGTTCTCGCACATTCCTTTGGCTCCCAGCTACTAGCCTGGTCCGCTTCCCTCCTCGGGGACCTGGACGCGGGTTTTGGGTGGGCTCGACGATGCCCCCCTCTGGGGCTCGTTGTACGGGCTTAGCTTCGGCCTTGGTTTCCGGCCTAGCGTTGGGGCGCGTCCGGTCCTGGCTTTAGGGGCTCGTCCTGAAGAAGGCCATAGCGCGTTTCCCGGGCTTGAGCACCAGGGGTGTAGCTCACTCAGATTCGTCGGGTACCTAGTCTCGCGGGGTAATTACCACCGGCAGGTCCGGGTCGGTGGGCCAAAAAGACGAGACTCACTGAGCCACACGCTGAAGCCCGACTGTCTCGAGGAGTAAAGCGAACTTCACTTGCGGTTTTCTGGCACATCGAGCCTTCGTCTCCACGGTGCGCCGTTGGGAATCCCCGCGTCGGGGTAATTCCCTGGTTTGGGGGTTCTCCGAACTCGCCTTCACTGCGGCGGCTTTCTCATTTTGTTCCTGGCATTGCGGCTTGGTCTAGTCTTCCCGCCGTGCCTTGCGAGTGGATCTTGTGCTTTTCCCCGTAGTACCCTCGGGTCCGGGCACGTCTCGATTGCTCTGGCGCCTGTCTGTTGACCTGGGAGCTCCGGACATGGTGGTCGGCCCGCTTCCGCCTTCTGTCGTTGGGAGTTCTCGCTCCCCGGTGTGGAAATGTCTTTTTGGTTTTTTTTGGTTCTGGGCGTAATCCCCCGGTTTGAGTCATTGCTTCCATGTCTGACGTCTCGAGTTGGGTTGACGATTGGTACTCCCTTTTCTCGAGGCGTTGGTCATCCTTTTTCGGTACCTCACCCGGGTAGCACCTCTCCGGTGATTCTCTTCACTTTCCTCTCCTTGGGAGATATTGTGTTGAAGCGGCTGTGCTGTCCGCGGACCTCTTCTTGGTGGCATCCTTATCCCCGTAGCCGGTGTTCGCTATGGCTTATTGTTTGCCTCCTCGATACCGCTTCGTCGTTCGTTCCAGAAGTTCCGCATGTTCGGTTCATTCTGTCCTTCACGACTTTGTCACCCTGCTCTGCTCTGACAGTCGCCATTGGTTTGGCTTCTGCTCGGGCTTCCCGAGCAGTTAGGGTGCTCTCGACTCGAGTCGCCTCTCGGGCTCGACTCGTGTTTCTGCAAGCTAGCCTCTGGTTCTCCCCTGGATCTTCTCGGTGGTTCCACTTTGTCACTTTTTGGGCCAGGTTTGAAGCTGGCCCGATCTGGGGGATTGCTAGTTTTTTTTTTTTTTTTTTAGTTTAATCTAGCATTTGACTGCTCTTCGGTTGCCCGTGGCTGTCCGCGGCTCCCGTATTCGAGTCGTCCTCGTTCTTACTCGGTGGTTCTATTTACCTCCAAGTCGAGGCCTGAATCGGCCCTTCCTCTCCTTGCTGTGACAGGCCAGAGTGAGGACGTTCCGCTGTTTGGCTCATCTCATAGGACCTGCACACGCCCGTCTCCAAAAAAAAGGAATATCATGAAGTAGTGGAGTCCACAAAATCTAGTTCGTGCGAAAAAATCGCTAAGGCGTCAGCCTCCCACAGTTAAGGTTGTCTGGTTCGTCCTTCGGTTACGTTGGCTCGTTCCAATGACTCCTGTAAGCGTCTGTTCGTGACCCGAAAGCATAGCTTCCCTCTTGGATTGAGGTTGTCGGCGACTCTCTTGGCGAAGCCCCCAATTATCCTTTGGGTGCGCATCGCTCTAGTCCTCCGCCTTTATACTCCTTTCGGTCCCCTGTCCGCTGAATAGATAGCTCAAGACCAAACTCCTGCTAGCCTAATGGTAGCTTGCGCTGCACGTCAGGGTTGCAGACAACCGATGTCGCGCAGCCCGCACGGGCTCGCTGGCCCTTAATATATGCCGTTCAGTCAATCCTCTCAACCGTTACGCCCAGGGTCGCTCCCATAACATACATTCACTGTGGGTTTCTGAGCGGTCCCCCGCGAGGGGGCCCGCTCCTTGTTTTTTTGGGGGAGGCTTCTTGGCCCCCGTCGTACGCGGGTCCGCCTTGAGATTAGATGTGAAACACCAAATGAAAGAAAGAAGGGTTTGAGATGGAGGGTAAGAATTGTTATAGGTCCGGAATTTGAAAGGATGATGGAATTTTTATAAGGGAATAAGTAATTAAAAGTAGAATTAAGAGTTATTAAGGTTAGAATATTTAATAGGATTGGGTTTTATAGAGGGAGTATAGGATATGATATTATAAAAAAAAAATTGGGCTAGGTCATGTAAAAAAATGCTAAGTAGAGTACTGTTAATAAATTGGTGTACTAACTTGCAGAACAATAGGTGATGAATTGATGACTGAATATGAAATATAGATTACAATGATATATTTAGTGGGGTGTGCTACATGTTACGTTGTTGAATCAAGAAATTTGAAATGAATAATATAGACAAGAACTACAATAGTGGTGAATAGAAAAAATCTGCCATCACACACACAAATATGAGGTGAAGCTATGGTGTTGATTGAAAAAAGTAATTAAAGGGGGTTAATGAGATGTTGAGTAAAATTGGTGTAAAGGGAAGAGGGCAGGGAAAGGGGGAGGAAAAACACAGGAGGGGGGGGGGGGGTGTGGAGAAGAAGAGAACATGAAGCGGAGGGCCGGCTCCACTATGTCTGACACCCCCGCGCGCGGACTTCAGCCGGAAAAACAGCAGAGCGAGGGGGGCGGCAGGGGGGGGGCGACGAGACAAAGGAAATAGGGGGGAGGAGGCAGGGAGAGACAGGGGGGGGGACCGGGGGGCGCGGGGCGAGTCCAGGCGCGGGGAGGGGGGGGAGAAAGGGGGGGAGGGTGGGTGCATTTTCTCTTCTCAAAGAAAAAGGCATATGTTTCATCACATTGAAAGAAATCATTGGCTTCAGTTATATATTTAGAAAACATAATGTGTTTTGAATAGTATTGATGATTATTGCCATTTTGTTACCAAATTTGGAATATTTAGGTCACTAAAATAAAAATACTTTTAAACTGTATTTCATCAATTAAAGGTGGTGACCGATTTGACCCCATATCCTTCACTTTATTCCAGCAAATTAAATTTTGGTACCAGAAAAATGTTCTTATTTGTTCTTATACCCCAGTGAAATTTAGTATTAGAAATGTTTTGTACAAACAAAAATCTCTCCAATGTGGGTGGACCACATTAATCACACACCCGTCTTATGGCATTGTAGCCAAATTCCCTCCCTATTTTGCTTCTCCTATCCAATTTACCTCAAAATTGGGTAATCAGATGTTGTGGGAGATGTGCTTCATGTGAAGAAAAAACATCATATTTGAAAACAGACTTGATTGGTCACCCACCTTGTAAATTGTTGCTGAGGTTTTCATTTAATCAGTTTGACGAACACTATTATACCGTATGTTTAGAAATTTTGGCAAAAGTGTCCACCTAAGAGCCCATTTGGGGAAAATTTTGCAAATTTTTCAGCAAACAACCCCTATTTATGGCCCTGTGCTCTGTCCTCTCACCCAAAGAACCCCTATTTTTTTTGCATGTCCTCGTCACCGAATGCCACCTGGTTTGAAAGCACCAGCCTTACCTGTATCCATTAAAGTTGAGTGCCCCCCCTCAGGCCTGGGGAACTCACTTTGCAGCTTGAAGTATATGCCATACCATATGTAAGTGCAGGTGGAACTAAGTCCTGCCATGCCTATAACTATAGATGTCTGAACAAGGTTTTGCAAGTCAGTGGTTACTGAGATTACTTCCAAGAGTATCCTCAGAGTAAGTGAGGCACATCCAAATGAGCTGCTGTGGATGTAATAAAAAATAAATCAAATCCCTTGACAGATGGAGTAAAAAACTGACATGACCTGGTCTGCAACCTGGAAATCTCTGAACTTAAGTCTACACCTGATAAACGAATGAAAAAAAAACTGAGCGCCGGGGGTGGCCTCAACTAATAATCTACAAAGACGTGCAAATATACATTCACAAGCAATGACCTCAAATCCGTCAGCCCACAGTTCGCAATCTCGAGTTCAAGGGGACAACAGAAATGGACATGTCTACTCATATCCTGAAACTCTCCCAAACTATTAACATGCAGCTCAAAATAATCTGGAAGATTCATTGGTTACATGATCAAGATACCATGCCATGCCATTGCCAGATCGCTGATTCTATCACGTTTAGACTATTGCAATTCTTTCTTAAAGGATTTCAAATGCATCTACAACGTATATACCAAAATGTCACAAATGCTACTCGTCTTGTGTTCATGAGTCCGTCGCATTAGTGCATCCCCCCCTTGGCCCCACTTAGGGAGGAGCTTCACTGGCTGCCTGTGTCCGAGAATTGACTACAAAATTAACCTTCAATGTCTTCAAAGCACTCCTTTGAAATCTCCGTCATATATTTATGATCGTCCTTGCGCTGTAACATTCCATCTCGCAATCTCAGATCAGCATCTCACCCTGTTTACTGTTCCCCGCACTAGATCAGGAGCTGGTGACCGTGCCTTCACCTCATTTGCACCAACTTTATGGCCTCCTTTAGTAGTGTCAAGAATGCTAACTCGGTTGGCCTCCTTCAAAAAGCTTTTGAAGGACACACCTTTTCACTAAACATGATTTAATTGTGTGCCTCCTTTTGTGGACTTCTTTTATGTTGTTTTCTTTCACTCTGCGCTTTGTAACTTCCTGTAAAAGGCTGCTTATAAATGGTTTTATTGTTAATAAGTTCTGGTATTGTCTATTTAAGGGGGGGGGGGGGTGTTCTTTTGTATTGGTTTAGATAAAGGCATCGGAGGTTGTGAGGATGCTACCTCAGAAGCTACAGATGAACCAAACAAAAGTAACTGAAAGACCAGAAGAAACCGAATAAGGACAGAAGAAGCAGATGATGAAGAGAAGGAAGAGAAGAAAGAAGAAAGGAAAGTTGATGTAGCTTGGAGTATGTTCAGCTGTTTTGGGCTCATGAATTGGGACATTGGCAGCTAAGTCACAATCTCAAAATCTCCATCATTGGACAGGTGAGTGCAATTTAAGCATTCAGTGCACTGAGCTTTTTGGGTTTGATTTGGATGAAGTAAGACTTCCCCATTTTGTGGATTAAGATCAAAAGTTAAAAGATAGTTAAAAATAGTGGGATGATATCCCTTCTGCACCAAAACAATTCATTTTCCTCCACAGACTACAAATGTGGCGCTTCACTAAGGGCACATGTGGTCCAGTGGAGGAGTGGACGCTGTGGTCCAGTTGATAAAGCGCCCGACCCACACACCAAAGGTTGTGAGGTTCAAGGCCCGCCGTGGCCAATGTGTTGCGCTCTTGATCAAGGCACTTTACCTCAAGTTACTCCCTCTAACCAGGTGTTAAAGGGGTACTGGCAAATTCAATGTGTTGTAGGCAATGACTCGCTGTAGATGAGGATGTAGCTATCCCTCTACAGGCAACATTATGGTTGATCTGGCCATCGCTTCAAAAGAAGTTGGTCACTTTTTCTGTGTACACAGGTCTATCAAAAGTTAAAAAATAAACCCCTACAAGTCAAGGATTGACATTGATGCAACTTAAAAAAATTAACACATTAAGGCCAAAATCAAACCCTACTTATTTGAACATCAAGGTTAACCAGCTGAACAATGACCTACGTGACCTGTGACCCTTTTGCAGATTACCCTTATGGGCATCACTCACAAAGGACCCCTCTCCAAGGTTTTTTTTGATCCATCATTAGGTGCCAAGAACAAAACTTACACAAAATTTACCTACTCTAGCAGACCTTTGCCATTATATTGGCCAGCTTTTTGCCTCATGATCTAAAAACTTTGCTCCCCTGTGTTTCAACTTGTTTGGTTAAACCATCCCCACCCACCACCTAGAGTTTCATCATACGGGCCTTCAGGTTGTTTTTGTCACATACTGATAATGTGTTGGACTTCTAATATCATTTCAGGTCAACTTGTTCCTTTTGTTGTTTCCTCTTTGCCTTGTTGATTGAGAAGGTGGTGTATTATATGAAGCCTTTGGGTTCTACAACAGTCAACCTACTTCTGCTAGGCCTGGTCAGACTATTCAGTTTGTGTTCTTCCCCATAAATGAAGGTATGCTTACTGACTGTACCACATAAATCTTCTGTCTTATATGTAAACTTGTTGTCTATCATTCAATGGTAGGTTGGCAGCGGCAGCAAATTAAAGCAGATATGCTCCCAGAGACAAGTTAAATTGCTGTCGGGTGAAGATTAATTATTTACATCTGGTTAGTGGATTATAAAACTTACTTTGCTTAAAGGGGGTAACCGATCAACAAATCATCCCACCGTGTTTACCGTCACTCCTCTTACGGTCGTGTACCATGCTCGTTCGTAGGAATTGAAACACCCCTCTTTTGCGTTTTTTTGGTTTTTAAAATACACCCATTTTTTGCGCAAAATCACGAATTTTTAGGGCAAAAATATAACCCCCTTTTTTCGCGAACTCATGATGATTTTTAATTACAACCCTTTTCAACAAAACATGAAACTACTGGTAAATACAGTCAATGAAACACAAATAACGAAATCAGACAAAATATATCAGTATAGGCCTATGCGTCAGTGAAGATTTGATGATGATACTTTCTTTGTTGATGGAATCCATCCGATAAATCCTGACAAAATATAACTGTATTAATACGGGGTTTTCTGCGACGGGCCGCGACCACCTAAACCGGCTTTTCAAAATTTCGGCGAACTTCCAAATGAAAAAAGTACCTTTTTTTTAATTTCGCGAAAAATAACATTCCCGAAATTGATCGAGGAAAAACACCCATTTTGCGCGATCATACGACGAGGCATGGGTACCCGACAGAAGTGAAGTGGACGGCGGGTTTACCGGGCTCATCCCCCAAGGACCACATAAAAATTGCGATTTTATTCATTTTGTATGGGAAAGAAAGATCAGATTTTTCTCATTACCCCAGAAATTTAAGGCCTGGAAAAATGTTTCCTCTAATGTTTTAAACAAAAACCTTCCAAAGTGGTTGATATCACTTATTCACCACACACTATTGCATATGCTAATTGGTACACATTTATTGCTTCTAATATCCAACAGCTGGACTGATTTAAACTCAAAAATTTTAGCAGATGTTCTGGTGCTGTGTTTCCATATGAGGGAGAAACATCAAATGAGAAAAAATAGACATGATGGGTTGACCTACCAAGAATAGAATGTCAACTAATAAGACTTTGTGTAAACACAGTAAAGCCAAAGTACTGATATTATCTGATATCTGAGATTTTCAGAGTTTGTCTGTTTGAGATATCGGAAGGAAATATTGAGCTGGTAGCATTTTTGGTAGTCTGGTAATCCCATAAAAAGCATCTCTTTAACATTTACTTGGCCAACTGGCTGTTAATTTCATAAATATTCATTCCACCCTTGGTAGATAGAGTTAAAAGCAGGTATTGATGGTTGTTAATTACGCAAATTGAAGATATGATGTATGATCTTGGAGACATACCACCTTTGTCGAATAATGCCTTGGTGGCCCACAAGTTTTGGGCATTTATTAGAGTTCAATTAGAGGCACATTTTTCAAATTAAAAACAATAAATTCAAAATTTAATGTTCTGAATTGTTTAGAAAAGTTGATTAGTGTCCTTCGAACCTGTGTAGGAAAGGTGCGGACAACCTGTCACCCCCTCCCCCCCCCCCCCCCCCTTGATAGAATTGAAAATCTGTTTGCGTTTTTCTATGTTTTGACAATTTTATGACTGGACACCCATTCAAAGGCAGACAACGATTTGATTTTTCAACTGAATAAAATAATAGGGTATTGATTGGAGGACAATAAGGTATGGATTAAAACAAAAATGTTCTCTGTATTTGCTTTAAGTTAAATGAAAGATTATGTCTCAAAATAGTTGTCTAACTTCACTGTGAGGTTAAAAAAATGATCTAAAAGCTTTTTGAAAATAACTGTTACCTGTGGAGAGACTACAATGTGATTAATAATTTGTTGGACAGAATTTGTCGAACACACGCGAGCGTTGACTGCGTGAGCCAGGAAGATCATTGCACCTTGTTTGCATGTTAATCAGTTCCAAAGATGCACCAAATCTCTGTGTAACTTGTTGGAGCTTACAAAGAGGTGTGCATATCTCCTGTCAAGTAATTATTAATCCCAATGTTAATTAGGAAACCAAGGAGTCCAATTTAATGATAAAACTTGTTATTTCAAAACATGTAGGATTATTACTTTTAAACCACGGTAAAGAGAATTAAATTTATACGATCAACAATACCAACATTTCAATGTCAAATGAGGGTGGTGTACTGCTGAAATATAGTATTATTGCTTTATCACTAAATATGACTTGCTTTTATTTTAGACAGAAATCATATCAGGTAGGACCATTTGACTTTTGTGTGGAACCGGGCAATCCAATTTTTGTGTGCTGACTTTAGCAGGAAAGACATGAAGGATGTTTTTTCATGCTGGGTGTATAGGCTATAGGTGTGCGTGGCTGTGGCATTAAACAAAGCTTCATTTCTCACTACGCATTGACATATTAACTCATACGGTCAGAAGAACCACTGGCCCAAGTCTTACATGTGGGTAAACAAAGTGACCTTTGATGGACCCCTACATGAACTTTGACCCCTTTGGGAAAAATCTATTAAAACTACATTTCGTTTGCACATGACATGTATGTCCCCAAAGTTACTCAAAAAGAACCACTGGCAAAGACTAATTAGTGGGATGTACACAGATTGACCTTGATGATTCCTATGTGACCTTTGACCCAAACATCAAAACAATGGTTAATAATGCTCATTTTCTACTATGTGTGACTGATTAACTTTACTTGGTCAGAAGAATGACTGGCCCAGGCTCATATGGGATGTCAACAGGTTGACCTTCCGATGACCCCTATGTGAACTGCATCACCAAACTGGACTCCCATTACAAAACCGTGATGGCAGGCGACCAAATGCGTCCAGGGAAAATCTATTTTTTTAAAAAGTATTTAGCAATTAAAAAAAAATATTCTCAAATTGAGCCAATCACTAACTTATCACCTGTAAATATGATGCTCATTCAGTTGTTATCCTTCTGCATGACGGTGCTAACTAGGCGTGTGAGTTCAAGGCTGATAGTTTCCTGCCAAGTTTCTAACAGGCAGATAAGCTGAAGGTCAGAATTGGTGAATCTACACAAGGACACCTGGGATTCCCTGTGGCAGACTGGTTGTATTCTACTGTGCATTACTCACATCCACCACTCTTAGAAAGGCTAGCTGCATGGACAAGACTGATTAATACTGGACAATTAGTGTCAGTAGTTAGTTTAATTTTTTGTTGGTCCCTATACTATCAAATTCTGTTCACAACCTCCATTCAAAGGAAAAGAGGTGTATCATAAGGTGCTTTCAAAGTCTTATTTTCTTGTCTTAGACACTGGAAAACTTCTAGCCTGTAAATTAACAGTTGCTAAAGCCAACAATGTTACAAGATAATGCTCATCAATTCGAGTTAGTTGTGGGGTGATTTTGCTTAGTTCAGTGACTAGTTTACAAGACAGTGTTCATCGCTGTTTTCACCCCAGGCTTATGTTTGTTTATTGAAAACTGATTTATTGTTTTCCCATTTAACATGAAAAAATGTTTTTGCATTGTATGGCTATTAGAATTGTCCCCTTTCCCCATTAATGAGACCATTTCTATTCCATGTTACCTTATCTTGTACACCACTGGCGAGTGGCAAATTGTTAAAACGTTTTTCTATGGAGGTAGTCGACAGCTGCGCCTGTGATAGATTGCGATTTATTCCATATTGAATAACGTGTTTACACAATTTGGGCACTCGACGACCTCTTTAGCTCAACAGCAGTGGATTATGGGGGTTTCATCAGCAACCTATTTACAGCCATGCCAATGGGTCTTGCTTTGTTGAATCTTCTTTCTATCTCTTTTTCTATCTTTAATATGTCTACTATAATCAAACCTAAGTTACCTTGTTTGATCTCACAATTACCGAGCCGTATTAACAATCAGACGTTACTTTGCTCCTCTCGATATTACCCCACCTTTGTGTTCCATGATTGTATAGGAAGGGTGGGGTGCTTTCATTTGCCATAGGTATTCCAACTATGAAATAGCTTCTCTACAGGACTCAGAAAATGCTGGGATTATGACAGGTTAAAACATTGCTGAAAACCATCTTTTTTTTAAATTAGCTTTTATGTAATTGGCACTGTGTATTTGTCTTGTTCAATTTGTATTTTTCATTTCTATGTTATCACATGTTTTTGCTTTGGTAGGTGTTCATGTGCTTGAAAGTAGAAGCACCATACCTTTTAGCAATAGTCTAAGCGTATTTTAAGCGTGAGTGCGTTCCTCTAGCGTAACACGCACTGGCTGGTGATTGGGCGCAAGTTCACCTTGACAACAATCGCCAATGTTGACTGGCTCAATCATGCGCGATCTGTGGCAAAATTTGCATAGCTCCGGCCCCGGAAGTGTGATGACAACGGACTAAAGCTACGCGTTAAAGGAATTGCGGCTTAGCCCTCAGTGCACTATACAAATGCTTCAATCACAATTGTGACAAATTGGCCGAAAAAATATAATACTTTCGATAGAGGAATTCAAATTTTAGAACTTGTGTTAGAACTCTCAGAAAATGTGTAGAATCCAATGATATCAAGAAAAAGACTTTGGTTCCTTCATGATTATTATGATACTTACATTTTATATCAACAATGTTCTAAGTTGAATATACAGGACTATGAAAGCACCAGCTAATTATTTGTGGACCGTTTCCTTACCATGTGCTTTTTTGTGCACTTTGGCGTAAGGGTCCATTTTTTGGCATACATAGAAAGGGGTCCAGTGGCACAAAGACATTTTTGTTCAAATGAGATCTTAGATTTGGTATCAAAATTATCAGAAAAATAGGGCGCTTTAAGTTTGCCTCCACCCTGATTACAAATATTTTTTATCTCTATTTTGTAGGAAGGCCATCACCAACTATCATTGGCAAACTTCATTTGAATCCTACATAAACCATTTTAATGTTAGCGGTTCTTTAGGTATTATCAAAAAGCCCATAGAGTATTGTACAAACTATTTTAAATTTTTTCCAGTTACCATAAACAAACCAGATTTTAGCCTGTAACAACAAGTGCCTGTAACATTGGAACGGGAAATAAGTTGGTCAAAATATTTTTCAGGTTAGATGAGAAAATAATCAAGCTTCCAATGGTACCAAAATATCAGGTTTGATGGTGTGAAAGGTGGGGTTCGAGGCTGAGGATCAGGTGGTTGCCGCTTTATAAAAACAAAGATTGTAATTCATCCACATAGAAACAATGGCTAATGACCGATTTAATTCCGTAAGCCCCTAAGTGCTCAGTAATGTATAGGCATTAGTGGCAGATTTTCAAAAGGGGACAAACATTGAGTTGTCTTTGTGTCACAGAGCCTGTGATAATTATTTATTTTTAGTACTGTAGGAAATTTAAAGTTGATTACAAAGATTAGATTTGTTTTTATAATGTGCACAAGGAGGTGCTTGATACCTTGTAACTAAATATGTAGTCACACCGTTTCCTTAAAAAGCTCTTCTGTTTGTGGTATGGTACAAATTCATTGTGGTCCATAAATAAAAAGCTCTGTTAGCAACAATGTAAGGCCAAAACAGAAAACAAGTTGTTTACTGGTTGGTTGAACCACAAACATATTAATGAAAAATGCACTTTTTTGTCCCCGCCAACTAGTATGGTGAGAAGGACAGTGCGAAAAACTGTTGCCTGTCTCTGTCCCCATTTTAAAAAAAAAAAATTTATAATCAATTGTTCTAAATTTCTACAATTCTTTTACTCCAAGGGTTTAGTTGCTGTGTTTAATTTCTTTGGAATGGTCACGAATATTTCACTACCACCTCAAAATATGTATCATTTTCGACCACAATCGTCAAATATACAAAGTAAATCACAAGCCATTCAATGCGTGATGACGGGCATCCCACTTTGTAGGTTCCACTTCTACCAGACTTTAAATAATGGCAAAAGAACTAGACAGCCAGCCACCAATCTTCTTGATAGCTGCCGGTGGTTGTCAGCTTGGAAATCCTTAATTGTAACATCGCTAATTGGTTGTTTAACAAGTAATCACTAACTCTTGATAGAAATTATGTGTGTACTCAAACTCGTCAATTCAAGAGGGAATAACTATAACTTCATTAATAAATTTGAGATTGTAATTGATTAAACGTCTCTAACTGATTTGAAATGTTCACTATTTGATGAAGATGTGTGCAAGGTTACTATTTCCATCTGTAAATAAGTACTTCCAGGCTGTGAATAGTAGCTGCCTTGTAATATTGCAATGCGTGTAAAAATGCAGCGGAGAAGGTAGTCAATTTTTCTATAGGTGACTTGCAGAGCACTGAAAAGATTGAAAATATGGAAATAAATTATTGGAATTTAATAATGAAGTAGATAAAACAAATATTACTGCCTGTATTCGAGCCTATGGCTTAAAACTATGGCCCCTTGGGCTCAGTTTTAATGAGTTTCTCATGGCTATATATATTTGTGGACTATATGGCAGGCGACCCCAAAGCCCCTAGGGGATGCATTTGAGTTGTGAAAACTTCTGATTACTATAAAATATAGTTGAAATCAGTGAAGTGCATCTGCTTACAACAAATTTACACTGTGCTCAAAATATTTGCACACCCAAACCACATAGGTGCCAACAAAAAGGAACTCATTGACTTTGTATTGTGTTGTATGTTGGCGATAAGAGCTAATTAATATGAGGAAATCACTGCGGCGAATGTGTGCAAGATTTTGGACTAACTCATAATGGGTAAATTTGAGGGGTCACTGATTACATCTCCATAGAACTGAATTTTCTGAATTTTCTACTATAAAAAAAGTAATGGATATATTCAAATAGCAATTGTGTTGATCTTGTCAGTATTTTTTAGCTTATAATATGGCGATCTCTGTAGGCTACGTGTGTGCAAATACTTTGAGCGCTCCCTTTTGATTTCTGAACATAAAAGTTATTTTCCTCATCTTCATAGATTTTTATGTGAATGATGAAAGTTGTATTCTTGGGCATTCTTGTTGTATTAAATGAGATTTCATGTTGATTTAAACTTATTTCAGGCAATTTTTTTTCTGTGTGCAGAGTATGCTTCTTAACTCTACGGGAACCTGAGCTAAAGTTAGCCCCGATTCACTTCGCCGTTTCATTGATTTAGTGCAGTGAAGCTGCACCATTGCGCAGCTAGGGAGGCAGGCAATTCTGGCCGGAGCCTGCCCTTGATTTCTAGACATGTCTTTACTCTAGACTGTTTTTCATGACACTGAACCCAATATTGTCTGATCTGCCCACTATTGGACTTATAATACTCTTATATGAATTGACATTACCTTTATCTTGGTAACAAATGCTAGAACCTGTTAAACTCTACTATTTGACGCTATTTGTTTATTCATCATTGTAATGAGTATCATTTGCATCTTTTTAAATTTTTACTTTTTTTATTTTATTGATGCCTCAAACTAACTTATTTTATATATCAAACAAACATGAAAAAATCCAAAATGTGGTCCATCAAGAGGCTCAGTGTTATGTCTATGTTCACAAACCTTTAAGAAGACACCTTCATTCAGTTTGTTTTGTGGGTGGATACACTAAATGATGTACATCATGTCAACACCTGCATTAAAGGGGGTGGCCCGATTTCTGATATGAATTTTCATCTTGATAGATGGGCCTCCACCCCAAAACCCATCTGTAAAGTTAGCTCCGAAATTTCAATCCGTTTTCATGTGACAGCTAAAAACGTGATTTGTAAGCCCCATAGAGTACTGTAAAATTAATATTGGTCTTACCAAATGGGGTAACATTTTTTTGCTCATAACTTCCAAACCAAACTCCTTTGGCCCTAAGATTATCGCAGGTAAATTGAGAAAATAGCAGCTTTCTTTTTGAACCAAATGTTTGACCACTTCCGGTAAAATCTGGGGCTGCTGGGGCCGAGGCTATTAGCGATTGGGCCATGGACCTTTAAAAAATAGCAAAATTATGTAATATTTTGTATGTGGATGTTAATTGCACAGCTATGGGTGTGGTGTTCAGGAATTATCAAAGGTTATATGGATCATTAAAGGTGTTTGACCTGATGACAACCTCCCACCCCCCCCCCCCCACACCCCCCCCCCAACTTTTTGGTATTAGAGATAAAGTTCATATTTTTCTCATTACCAGAGTGGAATATTAAGACCCTGGAAATTTGTATTTAGGCACAAAAACATGCCTCTACTGTGGTTGACCACATTAATTAACACACACTATCCTTGGGCAATTTACAATTTAGTCTCATTCGTGCTTCAACCATCCAAATGGCTAAACCGATTTAACACTAATTTTGTAATCGGACGTTTTTGGGGAATATGCCTTCATGCAAGGGAGAACCATCATGTGGTAATTGGAACATGACTGGACACCCACATTGTGAAGGTCATTATGGCAAAAAGGTTAAAATTCTTCTTCCACAGAAAAAGAGGTTTGTTACTCAGGGCTTGAGTAATTTGGATGTTCAGGATAAATGTCAGAGGTCATCCAGGAGTCATTTGAGGTCAAGTGTACATACACTGAAGGTGCTGGTTCTTCACAGAAATGCATGGTATTCCCAAGAATCAGAGGATTCTCTGTGTGATGTGGGCAATAGGTTAGGCCTACAACAATCACATAACCTGAAGATAATCTCATTCTTGTGTTAACAGCTATGCTGTTAACTGCTTACCCACAAGCTGTTTGAAAGTCTCATTTATTATGACAACGAGAATAGAACAAAAAATCAACGGCCACCACTTTTGACAACTGATTTGGGGAGTATTTATGCCACTAACTTACTTTGTGGATTTTGATGAAATTTTCATTGCGGGCAAATATGAATTTTCATAAAATCAGTTTACACGTCTTTCTATGGGAAATGGCATATAGAGTGCGCTATACCATTCAAATTATTACCTTTGAGGCCTAATGGGCCCAGGGCCGTCGCTAGACATTTTGTTTTTCAGGGGGGGTGTAAACGGAAAGAAATGTCATTGCCGCAGTAAGAGTTGCTTGGAAGCGTAGTGGAGTTTAAATAAAACAAGCAACTAACGGCATGCTGTTCGGTGCCCACTTAAGTCCATTAAAAACTTTCATAAGTTTATGCCCTTCGAGGACATTCCTTATTGATCGTTCGAACTAATCTGCACACCGCAAGTTTCTTTGATACAGAGGGCGCTAACCGAAGCCCTGAACTGGTGGAGTTCCATCAACGGCCGGATTTAAGGCCCCTGGTCGGGTGCAGAGGCAATAAAGCCGGGGGTCCAGGGCGGATCCCCGGAACTCTTGGAATTGAGCTATACATAAACTTTCAGGTGGCCATTTAAGGGGTTAAATAGTAATCAATCAAAGAAAATTCCTGATTTCTAACTTCACTGAAACGGGCATTATATAGGCCTAAGCTTGTACGAGAGGAACTTTACACATAGCGAGCGCCAATGACTCTTAACGGGTGGGTGTAGGAGCAGTGCCCCTGCCGGGGGTCCAGGGCGAACTTTGGAATTGAGCAATTCAGAACCTTCCAGATTGCACTTTTTTGAGCGTTAATAGTAATAAGTCAAAGAAAAGACTGGTTTCTACCTTTGATAACTGATACAGACAGTATATAAGCTTGTAATACCGAGGCGAACAACAACACATAACGAGCGCCAATATCTTTAACGAGTGGGGTGCTGCAGGACACAGAGCCATGCCGGGTTCAGGGGCGGAGAAGCCCGGAAGCCCTTGACCTTTAGTATTAAGGAAGGGTTTATTTGGAAAGGGGTAAAGTTATAATAATTCAAAGGAAAGAATGGGCACTTAACCCAAACCGAGGCAAGTAGACCATAGGGAACGATCCTACAATTTTGTTGGTCTGGTAGACAAACTTGGGGAATGGCCGTGGCTACCCTTCCCGTTTGTTTTCCCATGCCACTGCCATGCTCCTGTTTCTTAAATTATTTTACCCATTTGATCACAGGTACTGTTTGGCTCATAACAAATATTAATTATAGAGGCTTAAACTTGAATGAAACAAAACTAGTTGCTTGAGGGGAATCCATTTTAAATATTTGTGATTTGGATCATGCTAAGTCTGGAGTTCAATCTTATGCTTCTGACGCGGTTCTCTTTTCGTTTCTTTCTGCCTGGCAATTGACCGTAATATTAGGGGTAAACCAAATGGTCAAACTTTGACATTTGTTATATATGATTAAGTTTTATGTCATAAGGAAGGTAAAAGGTCTAGTTTCAGGGAATAATATGGAACTTTACCAAATATTAATGTTTTGCCAGATGAAGGCTCTACCGACAGAGGTGTCCAAAATGCCAATTTCTGCAGGAGAAAATTTGAATTTTTTATTCACCCTTGTAATAGGAACTCAAGATATTGTAGTGACAATTAGTAAGGACTATTTTAAAAGTCATTGCATATGCATTTGAATCCAACATGATTAATATTCAAAAGCTGTGATTTTTTTTTCCCTAATTGCCATGATGTACGGGGTATCTCCTAAATGTTACGTCCGGCAACAAAAAATACGCATTTTTTAGTTTTAAAAAATAATGAGCATGTTTAAAATTATATTAACTCATCTTCTGTTTACCCTACGTGGGCCATATAAATAGCAGTAAATAAACATTCTACCTCACCTCATTTTTGAGATATACCGTTGCGGACGTACAGGTAAATGTACGTCCGCAACATGTACGTCCGCAACAAGTATTTACATAAGACAGAAACTTGCAATTCTCATTCAAATTGTGTACTAAAGTTGTAATTCAAAGTTAAAAGCAGTGGTCTAAAAGTAAATATTAACATTTTAAGACCAAAGTAGCATTACTTAAGTACTTAATACTGACCATTTTTGTGCGTACAATTTTTGTGCATTGTAATTTTGAGCATTGTCACTCACATTTTACCTGTTTTTCTTTTTTTTAGGAAATGACTTTAGCTATTTTAAACAAACTATATATTAGTACTCTTAATTTTGTGCTCATAAGTGCAAAAAAGGTGCAAAAGTTACTGCAGCACAAATATCATCACTTTCATCATTGGGCTGGAAAAAACCTCATATGGGTATTGTTGGCCCATGAACATGTTTTATGTTTAGAGCAATCCTATAATATAGGTTACACATGAAATTTCCTTTAAACATGTTCAAGGGCATGAGGTTTTTCCTGTCCCAATGATGTTATTGTATTTACATGTACACTACAAATTACAAGTACACACACACACAGTTATAAGCATGCATCCACATACCGCTTAAGAAAAAATGGACTGGTCTGCTGTCACAATTAAATCTATGTACTATTCAATTAAAAAGGGATGTGATTCTGCTGTTTTTATAAATGTTATGTATGGATATGATGTAGCAAGTTTAAAAAAGATTTGCATAACTTATTAGAGCATAATTTTTTGTACATGTCGGTACAATTTGTACATGCACAAATGTACAGATGTACAGTACAGATGTGGGTGTTTTCATAAATCAGGGGGCCAGTAGACTTTGGTGTCCCGTTTACTATGTGACATTTTGTTTATTTAAATTTAACAATGAAGATATGCATTCAAACTTATAAATTCCATTTTAAATTACAGCATTTGCATCTAATTTTCAGATTATATAATATGAAACATTGAACTCATTAACTTTTAATGTTATGTATAAATTAAAGGTGTCATTTCCCGTGTAAATGGGACACCAAGCCTGTGACATGAAATAAAAAAGCCTAAACATTGTGTTCTTGGTTTTAATGTGCATCAAAACCTTGAAAATATATGGTATATTGTTCCGATTTATTATAAAGCAAACACATAAAGCTTTCATAACATAATAAATATGACTGTTTTGGTAATTAGCCTATCATGTTATAATCAATGCCAGTCACTGATTTCCTGTGTAAACAAAACCCAAAATTTTGGTGTCCCGCTTTTCACGTTTACTATGGGAACCAATGGTTTGTTCTGAGAAACTGAATGTAAGTTGACATGCTAAAGTTCATTGCAATTGCTTGCATATCTAATTCATGCTATATCATGCAAAGTTTTTTAAAGACAGTGTATCTAAAACCTTTTAAATTTTGAATATTCTGTGGTGATCTGTGGTTCCCCGTGTAAACGGGACACCAAACGGTGTCCCGCTACACTTGTGCCTGAAAAACATTGTTTTATATGCAGGCATGACCATTTATACTACATGTATTAATCTTATTGTGCCCCCTCAAATAACCAAAATGTACATATAAAACTATACACATATCACATAGTAGTGAAATTATCTTTAAAAAAATCAGAAAATTGGTTTGGTGTCCCATTTACACGGGGAACCGGAATGCAGTTTTATTGCAATATTTTTAAGTTTTTTAAAGTACTTTTGACTAATTTGATTGTTATTTAACGAGGAATGGTATTATCAAATATTCAAGAAATTATTGAGATCCTCCTTAAATTTTTGTTGTCCTTTTTTCTCTCAAAATGTCACAAGTTGGCCCCCTAATTTACGGAACACCCATGTACATGTATGATTAACAGGACAGATCAGTTTAACAAAACTAACATCTTGCCTATATGTTGAAAATTTGGCAGAGGTGGTAGTTTTCAGCATTTTGGATATTTGGGGAAATGACCCTGTTTGTGTGAAAATAAGGTGATAGTATGTGGCAGATTTGGGATTATGGTCATGTGTCATATACATGAACTTTCTGCTACATTTAATTTATGAAATTACTATGCATTTGGAGCACCCTGCATGACTAGAATGTGATTTTTTTTAAATGTTTCAATCAATACTCATGAGAGTTTAATATTGATGAATTAATCACACTTGATCATTGTGCTTAGTTTTTAAGTTGATTGAGGAAAGTTTAACACCTGTAATGAAAATTTGAATAAACTTCATGCATATAAAGTTTTAACTAAATTGATCACCCTGTGTATGTAATCAAACAGAAACTATAATTACTGTGTGGTACATGATCTTGGAGATATTAATAAGTACTTCCAATACCTAGCTAGGCTGTAAAACCTTCTGCATCTTTATCCAAATAGAAGCAGCTGAAACAGTTATAATACTTTGTATTGCTTTGGGGGTATCACCATATATCTATGGACACAACCCTGTATTAATGATCTCACAAAACCAAAATTAAATATATTCCTTGAGTTCATTACCCTTTCAGAATATTACATTTCCCACTGGCATTGTACAGTTCTGAAGCTAGTAGAAAGGGAAGATGCCCATAGTTTGTGCCCTCAGTTTACCTGTTGTATCTGACCCCCCCCCCCCATGACCACACAACCAGCAACAGATGCATGTAAGACTTTTACAGGTCATAATAAGGAATGATAAAGAAAATGAAATTTGTATCAGAAGTCCTTTAGGTTTGTGATATTACACTTTGGTGTGTGAAAGTGAAAACGCTCCTCAAATCACATGGCATGTGGAAATATTAAAATAAAATGAAAATTGGATTTTTGTTGGAGGACGTTACACTCCAAATTTACACGTGTAACAGGACTATATAGATCAACCTTGTGTTTTAAACAAATAAAGGTTTCTGTTTTCAAAGTTGATAATTCAAAAATATTCTGTATGGATGGGTCTTTATTTTCAAATCTCAGTGTTTTTGTCAGAAATCATTTCAGTTGGTGTGCGGACGTACATATTGAAAATACTTCAAGATATTTCACAGTGTACGTCCGCAACGAAAAAAAATGTACGGCCAATCGGTAAAAATTAGAAATTTTAAATTAAAAAAAAACGCGTGTTTTTTTGTTTTTTCTTTGATGTTTTATTTACCTTGGTCCCTCTTGCAAAAAAACTGTAACATTTCCCCACAATTGTTCCATGACCCTTCGAGACGATTGTGACGGGATACCCAATTACCTCCAAATTACCACTTTCTTGAAACGGACTTTGTGAATACGTCCGCAACGGGGGGTATTTTTTGTGGGCCCTATCTTGCGACCCAAGAATGGTATGGGGAAAAGATTTGTCAATTTTATACCTCTATCATACGAATTCAATTAAGTATAAGAAATCCAAATGCCTCTAGCATTAAAAATCTAGGTACCCACAAAGTTGCTGAAATGTACGTCCGCAACTCCGGATTGCCCCCCCCTTCTTTTCCCGCCTTTCTTTCTTTTTCTCTTATCTCTCTTCTCTTCTCTCTTTTTTTTCTTCTCCTCTTTTTTTCTTTTTTGAGGATCGCTGGGGGTGGTTTTCCACCCCCCCACACCCCCATGGCGTACAGCCCTGTATATGGCAAGATTGCCCCGCAATTGATTTTTCTGATTTGCGGAGTATACTCTTGCATGTCCCTACTTATCTCATGTTTGTCAAAATTGTGGTCGCCATTGTTTTAAACTTGCCCTCTAAAATAACTGATACAATTTGCATATGGGGTCCAACATCTGTGCCCAGAGCTTGTTATGAGAGCAGACTAATAATCCTATTTTTAATGTATGTAGTATTTATGTGTATGGTATAGTCCAGTCATTTAAATAGTTTGGTTAAAAATTTTTAATTTTGATTTATCTCCTGCCCGAAACGCTTGGCCATTGCAGCGCAGACTGATCAGAAGCACTAGTTTAGGTGGCCAGGGGGGGGGGGGGGGCAGGGGGCTTGCCCCCCCCCCCAATATTTGATTTCGTCAGTTGAAATGAAGCCTTTCGTTAGCCTTGAGAATTCCAGGTTATGTCACGTGCGCTGGATTACCTAACCAGGCTAAGTATAGGTTTAATGTTCAATGGTCCAGGCATGCCGAGAAGTATTTACAAAATCATGCAAGAATTAAAGCCCTCAAAAAACATTAAAAAATATAAACCCCCTAATTTTTTTTGACCCTACCCCACTGGGCCTAAAGGCGGGCCCCGGATTCCCACCCCGTTCTGTCGTTCAGAATGCGACACTGCGCCCTGCCATAATGAAAATCGTAGCTACGCCAATTATCAGAAGAACTAATTGACCCCAATATTCATATGTGATATACCTCCAGTTGGGGCCATTAAAAGGGGCATTTTCTTTAAACTTATCCATTTGGTTTGTTGACACAAATCAATGCTATTATCACCAAACTACTTCTTGTGTATGAGGCCGCAGCTAAATGTTGGAGTGGTAGAGCCGCTCACTGTTTTATTTTGGGTTTAAGAAGTCTCTATCCACGGTTTACTAAATTTAGGGCGCTCATTGAGAATGTATCCGCTGTCCTGGATGGAGAGCCACAAAAATTGGCAAGGCTGGATATGGTCGTAGCACCCATCGGTGCATATATTGCTGTTGAAACAACTGACTCCTGTGTGAATCTTGTTCAAGGTGACCCTTTCCTTATGTGGAAGATTGCTACCAAGTGGGAGTTCTGTCATATGTGTGATGGTGAATTGGTCTGGTCTTGGAATATCTAGCCAGGTTCCATGTCTGTAAGATGTTGAATGGGTTAGCAGCGTTTCGACAGAAGGGTCGGGAGCGCAGTCTCTGTCTGCCGAGTTGGTGTGATCCCCAAACTTGGTCAGTATAAACACTGACCCCATATGAGGTGTTCACAGATTGGGGTCAAAGCTTATGTGGGTGGATTAAAGGGGCATTCTGTCATTTTCACATTCTAAAAGTAGTACATGTGCAAATGTTAAACATTCTCTGATAACAACGAGGGGCAAGACAGGACCTTGTCAAGAAAGTGTACAATATAGTTGAACTTTCAGATTCCCCAGAGTTGGTCAAAATAACTCTGTAGGAAGTAGTGGATTTACTTGGATAGTAAATGACCTTTGGCCTTAACCTGGAACAGTCCATTTAGGATCATTTGTAAAAAATGCTTATGTATGCCTTGACAGAAACTGACTCTATTCAGTGAACATACATGCAGGTACGATGACACCGATATTCTAGAACTAGGTCATTTGAGCCATTTTAAGAATAAGGAATGAAAGTTATCCGAAGCTTAATTCACTGTAGAAGTGCCACGTAATAAGATAAGTTTCCCCTGCAGCAATCTGTCCGAACAAATTAAAGGGTACGGGACACATGTGCAGTGGGGGGGGGAAACGGGGCAAAGTGAAATTTTTTGGGGCGGCCATCTTTCCGGGAAAGTAATCTGGGAACTATACATTCACCTGCTTTGCACCTGGACCACATTGCATTTGTCTGGGTGAATGTATTGTTGAACCCCCGAAGATGGCCACTAATCGGAAACATGGATAGCCTCTATTGCCTGACACATAATGCTTGGCTGCATGCTCTCTGTTGAGATCTTATTTTCCATGACATTGATATCCAGATGTAAGTTGTGAGTAGAAGTGTTTTTGGATCTGGATCAAGTGAACCTCCAGTAAAGCCGTTTCCTGCATCACACTAGAACACTTGGGTACCTAGTGATGAGTGCAGGTAACAGACCCTGGATGATCCCCTACTCTTTTCGATGAGGTGTGCAACTTTTTACGTGCTCGGGATTGATTCCACTGACACACAGGACCAACAGCTTTACATGACTCACCAACTGAACCATGAGGTGCCAGGCACCCATTGCATATACCTGCATATTCGAGAAATTCTATATTCACACTACATTAACCCTAGCACAGCTAAATCTCACTGTGTTAATTGAGAAAAATGCACTAAGTCCAGAAAGTAGCGATGACGTCATCAAACCAAGACTCATATTGGCACGGTCGCTGGTCGGGCCAGCAACACCACCGTAGCATGCTATCCCGGGTCATGGGGCTGGGGCCCGAAGGGCCCTGGGTTCGAATCCCACCCGAATTTGCGACTTTTCTTGTTCCCCTCTTCCCTCACTCCTTCAGTTCCTCCTGGGAGATAGGCTAGAAACCGACGTCAGGGTTAGGGTAATGATGCATCACTAAATACATGTAGTGTGTTATTTCACTCTTCACAGGTAATATTTTGGTGTTCCAGTATTCTTTGCCTTCTCAGCGTGTACGTATTCCAACAAAATAACAATTTGAAGGCTAGGCATGCACTGACTGAGTGATGATCATGATGATCACATACTGTCATGATTGTAAACATACTAGTTCGAAGTAGCACCATAATACCCATGATACATGACATGTATCTCTGTCAAAAATGTCTTATGCTCACACATCACTTACTGGGGCTATCTACACGAGGCACCAGATCCCGGGACCAGATCCACATCCGATGGGATCAAATGTGGGCCTGCATGGTGTATTTACTAGTCCGAGGGATTTGCTCTGATAGACACTCCATATTAGGTTGGTGTGGTATACCTGGGGTTCGCCTGGGCTACGACATGTTCGAGCTAGGTATTTAAATACACAGAGTATCGTGTTCTGCAAAGGCACAGCGTGTATACTTTATTCGGTCTTGAGTTTGAGGGTGACGTATACGTAAGACGCGACTCTTGACATGATTGCTTTTAAGCATTCGATTGTTGCCACCTTTATTTGTGTGTTATTGCAATGGAAAGGTCAGTGCATGCGTTTCTAGGGTGCAAAACCTAAAGCGCACAGTGACGTCACCCTTCAAACTTGAGATCAAAATATAGGGAGTGCAGATAGAGATAGCAACATGCTTCTAGCGCAGTTTCTATCGCGTGGCACAGTGTCACGCTTAATAAGTAATAAGCGTTATTCCATCACCGCACTGCATATGTTGCCACTTAAGCGGATAGATGTGTTTTTAAGTCGCAACAATCAAGCTGTAACAGCGAGAAAATATGCATCGTATAGACAGTCCCAACGCACGTCTACCACAACTGGATCTTGGAAAGTACCACACTGTGCGGCTCTGGTTGCCTGTGTAGATAGCCCACTGTATTGTTTTCGTCTACCTTTCCTCTGTGAACATGACATCGCCCTGTGTCAAATATTGCTGCGTTGTTAATTCATGGAGAAGAAGGAAGGGAAAATTAGTGAGTGCAGGGGGGGCCCAGATAAAGGATAATCTTGTCTCAAATGACTTTAATGAGAAGTTTCAGTCAGCTACAAAGAACGACACAGCACTGAAAACGGCACTTCTGCGGGTCAAAGACCGATTTTTTATCCCAATGCAATCACAACAGTAAGGCCGTTGCTATTGTGCTGCTAGATCTTTTGCAGCTTTTGATACTGTTGGTCATGCCATTCTTTTGGATAGGTTCGTGATACTTTTCAAAATTCAAGGTACAGCCTTACAGTGGATTCGGTCTTATCTGCAGAACCGATTCTTTAGGTGCGCAATTGGGGATGCAATTTCAAACAAAGCAATCTACCTTTCGGTCTCCTCAGGGTTCTGTGGTCGGAGCCTGCCTCTTTTTCATAATTTACACATACTGTATCGCATCAATCATCCGGAAGCCAAAGATTGCTTACACTATGTATGCTGATGATTTGTACAGCTCTATGACATTTGATCCTAGATTGATGGTGGATGCCAACAGGCTGTCAAAAGACTCTCTCTTTGTATTGATTGAAATCAGTGAGTGGATGCGCTGTAACCAACTCAAATTGAATTGATGAAAAGGACAGACTTTTTCATCGCGATGTTCATCCTATTAACAAAATCGCCTCCACAAATAGTCCTCAGGGTCGGGACAGTGGTTGTTCCCCAGTCCTCGGGCAATTAGGAACCTTGGTGTCGTGTTTGATAGACAATGTCTATGACTGAAAGGTCATCATTAAGTCTGTTAACTTTCACCTTCGCAATATTACCGGATCAGACGCTTTATCACATTGAGAGTTGTCATCCTCTCGTCGTTCACTGATTTTATATCGCATTGACTATGCCAATTCACCTTTGTATGGAATGTCGACCAGAGATCGGAGTAGTAAACTTCAGTGTTTGCAGAAACAGGAAAGAGCAGCCAGGGCTGGTGGGTCAAGATCTGATTAGGGAACACCAGCCACACCATCCTTAAAGAGCTTCCTTGGCTACAAATTAGTGAGCGCGTTGTGTTTAAGCTTATGCTTCTACTTACAAGGGCATTTTCGGACCTGCCCCATCTCTACTTGTCCGAATACCTCTCTTGTATATTCCTGGCAGGCCCAGGATTGCGTTCTGCAGATTACACAAGACGCTCATCACTGTTTCCCGCACAAAAAGGTCAGTGGGGGACAGGGTCTTTTAGCAATGCGGCCCTTAGCCTATGGGAACTTTTGCCTATATCTCTGGTTGCCACTCCAAGTACATTGTTACTTTTAAGAAGCTTACAAGGTCATCTTCTAAGAGTTGATGGTGTGCTAACTGTGTTTTTTGTTATTGCCTCAATGATATTTAATATGCAGCTGTTTTCTTTTTTTTTTTTTTTTAAAGTTTGCTGTAAGTACTTATCTCATAGTAATCAACAGGTATTGTAAAAAGATGAACCATTGTTTTAGGCTAAATAGTAATTAATCTCTATTTTGTAAAGCGCTTTTGACCTTGTTTTGAGAAGTCTCTATATCAAATGCCGTTTTGTATTGTATTGACATCTGGTTGTCTGGGACAAATCCACTGGGTTTTTTTTCTAACCTGTATGACACGATTTCTGACGCAATCGGTTGCAGATTCAAGCACGCAATGTGGAGTTTAGCCAAGCAGGACTAGTCCGAACTCACTTGGCGATGTCCGAGTCACTCGGACTGTTGGACTTCTTCGCTCGGTGGACTCGGACTTGGGTCCCATGGATAAACTAGGGCCACGTGCCATGGACTCGACTTGGGCCCCCATACATGGACTCGGACTCACCGCAGACTCAGAGCTGCTGGACTCGGACAGTGGACTCTGACATTAACCAGACATTGAAAACCACAAACATCATCTCCCAATACTGGCAAAAATTAGTTTGCCATGTAACGATGATACCATTGTTACATGCCTCAGTCTTCTCTAAAATATTAAAATATGCTGTCAAACTTACCTAATCAAGATGAAAATGTATTAATAGTCCAAAATGCCACCAATCTTACAGAAGTAATTGTGAATGCTCAAAATTAGAAAATCAAAGTTAATTGCAACTCTTAAAGAAATGCGTCATACAAAATCACAATGCACGAGCCCAAGCATGAAGCCGCCAGTTAACTGCCGGACATTCCGGGAACATTTTGTGACGATCGTCCTGTGTGGAGTTTTTATAGTGATTGAAGAGGTCAACGTAATTTAGACTTTGTTGCTAAGCGCATGGAGCGTGTAAACAAAACCACGTTGCTGTCAAAAAGTGGTGCTGTTGACCGACTTGCGGCTTACGACTTTCACGCTGCATAACAGGCACATTTTTTGAAGAGCACCCCCAATTTTCACCATTTGAGGATTTTTAGTGTTTTGGTTGAACTGTCTAGTAAATTTTACCTGCGAGTGGTAATGCAAACATGTGTATTTGTCATAAAAAAAGTGATTTGTAATTAAAGTCAGATCCCGACTTGCAACGTAAGAAGAGCGGAAAACGCCCAATTTTATGTCGGTCCGTCCATGATGAATAGTGCCACCTCAAAAATGAGCTCTAAGGTCATTTTTTTAAGTGGCACCAATTGCGTTGCATGTGCATTTTAAGCAAATCTGGTTTTACAGGGTTGATATACATGATACAAGGCGGTTCTCGAAACACAAAAAGTACCCCGCTCGCGCGGTAGGTGGTTGTGTGGTGGTAGTTAAAAGGAGGAAAAGTAACAAACTTAAGATTGCACAGGGAGGTTGTGAGGAACCAGAGAGGGCTCCTCCATAGCAGTATTAAATACCTGGGGACCAGAGGACCTTGAAAATTATGGTATCAATGTTGACTACCACCCACAAAGTTCATGACCATCCAACCATTGTAGTTGTTTGATGGGGTCTTTGGATGGCCCCACATGGCCTTGAAATGCCTTTCAATATTCAGCACTGAATGTTGCCACACCCACCAAGTTTCATGATATACAACCTGGCAGGATTGACCTCAGATGACCCCAGATCAGATGACCAGAAAGAAATGACCCTTGAACGAATGGCATAAAATGTTGATGCACCCACCAGGTTCATGACCAACAACCATGCATAGTGATTGCCATTGGATGACCCCGCTGACTTCAAAATTTTCGCACTGCATAGTGCCGCGCACAAAGTTTCATCATCTTACCACATGTTTAGAGATTTGACCTGAATGACCCGCATCGACCTTGAAATGACCATTCAAAATTTTCAAGCACTGAACGACCGCACCACGCAATTTATCATCCTATTCACAGTTTAGGGATTTGACCTGGAAGGACCGATTTGGACCTTGAAATGACCCTTCAAATTCTCGGCACTGAATATTGACCTGCACCCACCAAGTTCACATCTACCACAGGTTTAGGGATTTGGACCTGAATGACTTCCAGTGACCTTGAAATGAACCTTCAAAATTTTCGGCATCGAATGTGAGACCCACCAAGTTTAATCATCCTCCACAATTGACAAGGTTTTTTTAAAGCCATTTGTGACCACATTTGACCTTTGACCTATGGCACCTGACCCATTCCAAACTCATCTCCCGCCTACTAAGCGGAACATATTGGTGCAAAGATGGACACCCAGAATGCTTAGATCAAAAAGATATCGTGTTGACAGGGTTTATAGCAATTTAAACCCTATTTGTTACCCACATTTTTGACCTTGACCCATGACACATGACAACTTCGGATCCCACCCAGCGAGTACTCGAGAGATACATCTATGTTGATGACGTGGACACCCACACTTGCTTAGTACAAAGATAGTCGCGTGGGACAAACATTACACAGGAACGAGCGGAGGGATTTACTATAGCCCCTTCGCCACAAAAGTTGGCGGGGGGACCAAAAACTTCAAAAGTTTACCTTTTAACCTATTATAAATATATATTCTGAGAGCACATACTCTAAAGATGTCAGAAACAATACAATGGCATCATTATACAGGGTGGGCAATATATACAGGGTGAAGTGAAACAAGCTAAATTAGGGAAAAAAAAAAATGCAAATGCCGTTATCAGTGTCACCCAATAAACATACAGTGATAATGCAATTGTTTCGACCAAATGTTTATTATAATATTAATTGCCCCACCCAGAATATATAATTTTCTCGGCAAAACTGCTACTGTTGTAGTTAGTTATAGGGTGTGTAAAAATTTGTTGATAATTACATAAAATCACAGTCAAATTAACAATTCGTTTGATTTTTGAAACATGATTTAAGTAAGAGTGCATGAAAATCATTGGATTACAGTTTAGGCATAGCCAGATACCAACAAATGTATATATTTTATCTAATACAAGACATTTCACTACCGGGGGTGTCAAAAACAACACCTACATTAGAATTGCACCTAAAACTAATCACAAATTTAATTTTACCTATGCTTTTGAGAATTGTAGTGTCTGTACAATGTTGCAAAAAAAATTAGTTACTAATAACAATTGACATCATACAATGTGCCCTGTATGTACAGGCGCTGATCCAAGATAGAATTTAAGCTTTATCAAACACTACCATACACATTTTATGTAATATCATGTAGGTTTGTAATACCTCATCTGTACTGTAAAGTTGACCATATGATCATTAATCACAGCACATAATTTATAGTTTTGATACAAATATTTCAAAGTATCTTGTTGTTAACCAGCAATGGTACACGGTGCACCATATAGTAAACATAGGTGTTCCTAAATAACATTGCATTGTATGCATTTCATAATGAATAAACAACTTCATTATTGATTAATTCAAACTTTCATGAAATTAAAGTGCAAGTAACTCATGCAATTATTAAAAAAATGACATGGTATTTAAAACATAAAAATGTAGGCTACATTTTTGCATAAAAAGTTGACAAAGGAATGACCAATTTGTGCCGAACACACAATATATTATAGTTAGAAATGGATACTTGCATTTTAATTATCTAATTAAGAGATAGTGAACCAATGAATGCTTAAAGGTGACAAACAAGGGATTTTGATAGGCACCCAAATTTTGTGTAATAATAGTCATTTCAATATATAGACACTCACTAGATCTCTTTACCTTGTATTATGCTACAGAAATGCATTAAAAGAGAGAAAAAAAGGATTTTGATTGCTTAGATTTCAATGTAAAAATAAGTGACTTTCGTATTTGCAAAATACAAAATTAGAATTTCACAATTTGTGTTCAAAGAAACATTCTCAGTTTAATTCCTTTCAGATGGGGATGATTTTTGTGGAAAGCTTTACATCAGGGCAAAAATCAACTTTCGATTGTTTTTAGGGGACATCTATATGTGAATGAAATCTCTCGTTGCACCTTTTAACTTGTTTGTCAAACGAGATCAATACAGAAGGAAACAACTAGACTGAGGAACAGATCTAATTTACAACGCGGCCGTATTGGGAATGGATGGGATCCCCTTAATGACCCCGTGAGGGGGGACATGACCGTTTTTGACCCCTTGTAACTTCACCAAAAATGGATTTATAAAGTTTTTTAGGGTCAACCAAACTTTACAAGCAATATTTTTGAGTTTCAACTCCATCCAAACATGTCAAGGATTTGACCTTTGCCCACACTCAATACCGTGACCCCTGGGTCACGAATAGGGCAACTGTAAATTTTCTGTATTTACGAATCCCGAGGATTTTCTGTCAAATTCATTTCTCGGAGCTTTCTTGTTTGTAAATTTTGACCTTGAACTTTGACCTTTGGGGTCGAGGATATCATAGACCCCGTGTCTCTACTAGATAGTTACATCAGTAGTTATAACGGCGCAATTTATCTGTCCTATTTAGGCTAAGATAAATCCAATTTGGTCTTATTTTTTAGCATTTTTTTGGCAAAATTGACCTTTGGACCCCTAGTAAGACCTTTGATCCGGTTATCACAAAAAAACCCTCGTGTAACAAGAAAAAGGCATTGTTCCATTGCCCATAAAAAAATTATTACGATGCTTAGTTTGGAGATAAATATTCTTGTGAAATATTTACCTTAAAAATGGACATGACTTAAAATACCTTTGACCCTCAAAATAAAAAATATCTGCATACACCAGATAACATGAATGCAAATCTCCAAGTTAAAAATCACTGTACGATGTTTGGATTTGAGATAAAATTTGAACATTTTGGGAAATTTTTGGTTTTTGACGGAAGTGACCCCCTTAATGACCTTTGATCTGAAACTGTGGACAACCTGAAGACCCGCCTGGTAACAATGCATGTGCTCTTATGACGTCAACTCTGTTATCGTAAAATTGTCCACAAGGGCAGCGATTTTTTTTGAATATTTTTCAAAAGTTGGCTTTTAAACCGGAAATTACCCCTTCATGACCTTTGATCATTATCCCGAACACCCTACTGAAGCAAGGGTCAGTGGTCTCTTTGAACCAGGTTTGGGTGGATATCAGGTAATGCTGTTGTAGAAGAAAGAAGATAATTTGTAACAAAAAAATTACTATTTGACGCCTGTTGACCTTTGCCACATTTCTATAACGTGACCCTGGGTTTTAAGAATTAGGGTCCACTGTAATTTTCTGTATTTAAGATATCCGGGATTATTCCTAGCAAATTTCAGTCAATCTGAGGCTTGTTTGTAAAATTTTGATCTTTGACCTTGAATTTGACGTTGTGGGCGAGAATCATAGACTGTTACTATAATGTTACATCAGTGTAGTAATAAAGGGCTTTATCTGTCTCTATAGGCTGAGATATAAATCCAATTTGGTCTTATTTTAGCATTGTTTTTTTGGCAAAATTGACTTTTTTATTTTTTTCTTATGTGTTTTTGTGTTTTATTAAAAAAAACATCGTATACACAACAAAATGCATTGTTCCAATGCCAATAAAAAAAATTTTACTACGGTTGTTGGAGCTAAAAATTCTTAAATATTATTGACCTAAAAACGAAAATAACCCTAAATGAACTTTGACCTCCAAAATAAAACTACCTTGCATACACCAGGTAACATGAATGCATATCTGCAAGTTAGGTCACTGTAATATGTTTGGGTTTTGAGATAAAAAAAATTTAAAATTTTGGAATATTTTTGGGTTTTGACCGGAAGTGACCCCTTAATGACCTTTGATCCTGAAACTGTGGACAACCCAAAGACCCTGGCTAGTAACAATACATGTGCTCTAATGACGTCACTCTGCTACGTAATTTGTAAGGACAGCGATTTTTTGAATATTTTTCACAAGTTTTGGCTTTCAAACCGGAAATGACCCCCTTAACGACCTTTGACTCCTTATCCCTGAACACCCTATATGAAGCAAGGGTCAGTGGTTCCTTTGAACCAATTTGGTTGATATCGGCGAAATGCTGCAGAAGAAGATAATTTGTAACAATAAATTACAAATTTGACGCCTGTGGCCAGGTCAAAGGTCAGACGGGTCAATGTCATGTGACGTAAATGTTCCAAGTCAGCGGTCATTTGGTGTAAGTCTAGACACAATACGTCAAAGGATGACTGAGCTAGAAGCATTTGAAGTGTTGATAGAAAGAAAGAAGAAGAACGCATCAGAAACAGAACAAGGCCCCATGTAAAGTATCAATATTGAGACAGTGTACTGAATCACCATTGTATAGCATTGTGCTCCTCCACCACATGCTCCTCCGCCACATGATCCACCCCTGACTAATTGGGCTTAATGAGTTACAATAATTAGCTCAAATTAAAATCACTACTTTTTGTTCAGCAATTGAAAGGCCAATGTCCAAGGAAAAAAATAATTCCAAACAAGCTCAGTCTAATATAAAATAAACAAGTTGCATGCATGTAAACACGTTTTAAAGAGTAAGAATACAACAAATCCACCGTGACCTTTTTTAGGTGCCCAACTTAAAAAACATGACCCTAACTTGACTTGCCTGAATGGACTGAAGAACTAATTGATGAGCATAGACATGTACATGGTGTATTTTTCCGGCTGTTTCATATTGGAAGGACGTTTCCTGCAGCCGTTGAATTATTATCGGAGATCTCCGATATTAATTATTCTAATTACAAAATTTCTTCTTTTGCGACACATAGACACATAGTTTTGAGTTCTAGGTATTGTTTGTTAGTCAATTACCAATGCAACTGTGCAAAAATCTCAAAATATCCAGAAAATTGGGGGCGCTCTTCAAAAAATGTGCTGTTATTGCTTTAAAGGATGTCAGAACATGTTACCCTTTCATTCTACCCCTGCTTGTTTTAGTCAACATTTTAATCATTTTGCAAATTATATGTTGAAATAAAACAAGCTTTCTATTGGTACTACCATTCATCCATACCTTAAAGGCACTATCAGTGGTGATTTGTTCAACAAGATCAAATTCAGATTTTGGCATGTTTGTAACAAGTTTAGGTATCCTAACCAGGCCCGTAGCCAGGAATTTATGTGGGGGGGGTGCGGACGGGGTGCAGATTTGCCAGAAGTGGACCTTTTGCGTACCAACAAATCATTTTTTTTCGGCTTGCTGCGCTCGCCAGTTGACCCAAATTGTTTGCACCGTCGTCTCCAAATTCTGAAGACGGGTGGGGGGGAAGGAACATGACATCAGCGCATCGTTCAAAAAGCAACACTCGTAATGCATAATGCAATAATATTAACAGCTGCTTATTCATTCATATACCATGCAGAATAACCCTACAACAACAAAATTTAGGCAAGCAACAAACTTTAACATCACAAAGCAGACCTTCAAAATGTCAAAGCGGAGCTTCAACATCATAAAGCGGACCTTTGTCATTTTTTGGGGGGGTTTCGTCGCACCCCCGCACTCCCTGCAGGCTACGGGCCTGATCCTAACACACACCACAAGTTATAGGACCAAAAACAACCTAATAAGAACAAAACTGGATATTTTAGTCATTATTGCTCAATTCCAAAGTTTGACATGAATCAGATCTGATTTTTCATTTCAGTAAATAATATAGCAAAATAGGATACTTTGTATAACTAAAATTCTGGATCCAAAATTAATAATGAAGTTGTAATTTTCTATTTGAAGCACTTTAATTTGAGCTTAGTATTCACACAGTGATTACTTATATGGTCAAAGTTTTTGAATTGAAAATGTTTGTTTGAAAAGTGAAGTTGCCCTCATCGGAAAGTCTCGGAGTCAGCCTTTTTAAAGGAGGAAAAGCAACCATGTGTGTTGCTAATCTGTAAACATCGGGAAAAAATTACACCAGATTGTTAGGCTATTGTACTGGCATGGATATGCTAAAATACCCTGGCCAGTGGATGGGTTGAAAACTGTATTTAACAAAACAACTGAATTTTATCTGAATTTTATTTCTAAAGCACGCAAATTGGCACGACCTGTACAGTTGACCTCATAAATTGAATGTTATTGATCTTTGATAGCTAATATAATACATTTCTTCATTTTTCATTTTCTTACATTATCACTTGCTTCTCCCCTTGAAAGCATGCCTGATTAATTATATAAGTTTTCATCTTAATTGAATGCCTTGCCACAATAAACAGTATTACTGGCACTTACAAAATAATGTTTTTATCTCTCACAGCAATACTCAAATATATATATAAAGTTTCAGGCCGATATTTCAATCCATTTTAATGTGAGAGATTAAAAAAAATGTTTTTGTAAGTGCCATGATAAAGACTGTGTCTAATTAATATTGTCAACAAAAATGAGACCTTTTTTTTTTTTTTAACCTTTGACCCCTGTGTAATCTTTGTGTCTAGATGATCCCCCTAATTAATTTTGCTATACACATTTTGGTTTGGTTTCAGATACGGCTGTGTTTCAAAATGTGTCACAAGTAGTGAATTTAAAATTTCTTTGGAGATTGTGTAGAGTCATTATTTTGAATGATTTGAATGTTGTCTGTCACAAAATAAAAGTACAAAAATAAAAACTGTCGTACACCTATTTAATGCTTAATTTACAGGTACTCAAATTTCCAACCATGCGGACGGCAAGTTTCAAAACAATATAACATTATCACCTGAAGAACAATCAAAGATTAATTTTAATTAAAATTACCTTTGATTATAAAGTTGACACTTTTTCAAGTGAATGATATTAAGGCAGTTCGTTTATTCCAAATGTTTCTTCAAGTTTTTAACTTCCCAGAGAGAAATACGAAAATTAAACAAAAAAAATTCCGTCCGACATGTGTCAAAAATTCTTAAAGTTTTTTCTACAAAAACAAATAAGGATTCAATAAATGGTTTCGTCAAGTATCCATGATTTAATGAAATATTAGCTGGAGTGATTGTTTTTAAAGTATAGCTTTATTTTATTAGAGTAAAAAAGGGGCAGATTTTTTCGTCCGACATGTTATGTTAATCCGTCCGACATGGTTTTTAACAAACGAGTGCTCTTAAAGTTTTATTTTGGGCCATTTCAAGTTGCATTAAAATGGATCATTAAGAACAATGAGCTGTACCCAAAAAGTGCAACTCATCATTTCCTACATAAGATCACCTGAAACCAAATGAAAAAACAACTTTTTCATATTTTTGCCAATTTTGTGGGACAAAGCGTTGAATTTGGCAGACTTGATCTATTTCTTGGTCTCTATGACTGGCAAATGAAATTATTTTATGAATATTTGATAATGAGAAATAGGAAAATTAAGGGTTTTAGAGAGAAAAAATATATCACAAGGTTTTTTAGAAATAGTTACACATTTAAAAAACAATGCAAAACATGTTGGACGGAGCATGTCGGACGCAGACAATTTTACAGCATCATCATTGCATAAACATACCCAAATAGTTGTGCACAATTATCCGACACCAGGTTTAATTTGAAGCTAACAATGTAGTAGCATGCCAACAGTGATGAAATTTTCAAAACCAGACTACGGATGGTGCAAATTTCTGTTCTATAACAAAATCATGCGCGACGGAAACATGCAGGCATGTCGGACGGGAATTTTGACATGTTTTTGCTGCATTAAAGAACAAAAGCACTTAACAGTTCTGATACCCAATACTAATAGCTAATATCTGGAATTACTAGACAGTACCAAAATAAATACACAGAGCAGAGGAGATTAAAATGTCAACATTTCCATTCCGCCCAACATGCTCGGATTCCATCCGACTTGCTCCATTTCCAGAGGGCGCTTTAAGAAGAGGCGATGGTTTGAAATTAACATTTGGTACCTTCTTTGGAGTCAGTGATTTGTGGTTAAGTATCCAGTGGTTTTAATAAAAGAATATTTTCCTTTTAATTTCGATTAGAATAGCAAAATTAACTAAACATTTCAAGATTAGAGAACGCTATTTCTAATCGATTCCGTCCGACATGAAAGGTTTTTCAGGATCATTTAAATAAAAGGAATCTCACAGGGACTATTTTAAATTTTTCATGTGATATTTTAGTAGGAAGGGGTACAGCAGTATCATATTATATGAGAATGATTGGCACTAATTTGTCCCTGAGTCAGAACTACCAGCTATTTGCTCTATCAACTTCCGTACGACATGCTTACGATCATTTTGAAACACAGCATACTGATAAACACCCAACTTTGGGGACTGTACCGAGCAGAGCGATACCAACAGTCCCTCAGGCTGTCTTACATATGTAATCACCTTAAACCGTTGTAGTTCGAGAAGGTGTTACCCATGTCTGCGCTTATATTTGCCCAGAGTTATGGTATTGACTTGATAGGCACTAAATTGACAAAGAGCCAGCAGTAGTGGGGATTTTCCCTGCATTTTTTGTTGGAGTAATATTCACAAAACAAGAACAAGTCCATTTGTAATCATTGATGCAAAGAAATACCATTAAATATATGGGGAATTTCATGGGTTGTTTATCATGTTTTTTTAGAGTAATAACAGAAGGTATTCTCAGGAATTAGCTAAACAGTCATATGGGTGCAACAACAATTAAATGCGATTTTTCAAATAACACTCTACTTGGTGGTCACATATCACTAAATAAAAACACAGAAATGATGACATGCTATCAGTATGGCAGTAAGTATCAGTTGTAAAAGGATATCAGTAATTTGCTGATCCAAAACAAAAAAAAAAATTAAAAAAATCATATTGGTGTATTTTTGTACTGGCCTGAATGTGCTACATAACCTGCAAGTTGGCCTGGCTTTTGTGTGTATTAACAAAGCAGTTATAGTTTACACAGATATGGAAGTTCTATTATGTGTATAAAAATTATGAATTGAGATATTAAAAGCCTTTTTTGTGGAATTGTTAAATGTTATATTGTACCATGGCCTGTACAGTTTGACCTCATCAAGCACAAATATTGGTTTATCTTTGTTTATTCTGCATTGGGTGTAAACCACTTCAGTTCACTTTGTTAGTGGTAGATGATTTTGAGAAACATTCCCTGTTTTGTCTAGTTTTGGGAGACAGATGAACAACTTTTTTTCAATCAAATACTTTCTTTTTCATTCTGTCACTATTTGGGATTTGTTTCTTTGCCCTACATGTATTTTCTAATTTTTGTATTCTCTTGCATTATCACTGATTATCCGTTAGCAAACAATGGCCTTCACAATGTTTACAGGTAAGTTGACCTTGGTCAATAATAGATTTTAATTGTTTTACTTGCCACTCTATACACATTCATATCTCTTTTCCAAACTGAACTTAATACAAGAGAGGGGTTACCATTTTTTACTGTGAGAATTTCCAGAAACTATATTTCCACAGTTTTAATTGTATATATTTACTGTTGTATGGACGCCAAAAATAAATGATTTAAACAGGAAGACCCATATTCCTCAAAGTGATTATTATCAAATTAAGCGGTGAATTTAGCTTAAGTAAGGCTAGGACACGTTACTCCGCGCCACTAGATCTGGCCCTGTTCCAAGTTGGTTTTCCCCAACAAAAAAAATGCTTGCGTGGCGTTCTGCGTGGGACTCGCGCGTAAAATCAATAGCTGCGGCCGTGCATGCGTCTAAACTTGGAACGCGCGAGAGGCCTGAACGTGACGGTCAACCTAAAATACCAAATACCTGCTTAGAAAATAATTCAGGACCCTTGAGAATAATGTGGAATGAGGTTTTTTATTTCCCCATGAGGCTTGCGAACGTATAAAGGTTTGACAAAAAAGGAACTTGTTTTTAGTTTTGAAAAAAAGACGACCTTTATTGTAGGAATAGAATCCAATAATGTTTTATGGTTTTCTATGCACTGTTTATTCTAATTACATGTAGGAGGCCTGCTTCGTGTGCCATACCCACCTCTTCAAATTGACCAAAGATAGACTTTACTAATTATTACCTTTTTAAGAAACCCGAGATTCTTATGTTCATGGTCCTAAGTATGTGTTGACAAATTTTACGTGCGAAATTGACCTATACTCTGGAAGGAGTTTCCCTTTTTTCCGTTTACGGATAGAAAATGTGCCATATGGGCACCGTCCGGATCGCCTTTATAAATTTGGAAATACCTTTTCTCGGGGATATGCCTATGTTGAACTATAACAATTTGGCTCATGAATGCCCCTTTAATTTTTGGAAGTGCGGATGTTAGACAAACTCTATTAAAGTGACAGGAGGAGATTTTTTTAGGATAACAAATTTTCTCCAATTGCACAGGATCGATTGTACAAAACCACCTACTAAGAAAGTTCCGAAGGATTATTGGACCACAAGTACAAAAGAAAACAGCAAACCTGTTTTTGACTTGTCAAGTTTGATGACTATCGGTAAATTTCCCATAAAACAAGCAACACAACAAACCGTGCTTGGACTTTTTGTCGTGCACGACGAAGTACTCTAATCATCTATTATTACATTAACAACGCGTATTCGGCTTATTCACTTCAGTGTGATCTAATATATTGGAAAGCATTCCCAAATGTTTGCAAAAATCACAGGTTCGAAAAAAACATGGGGGGCATTTCTTTCCTGGAAATCTCATGTACACGGCGCGGCGATAATTCGATGGAGTGTGGAGAAACAAATCTGTACATGTGTAAATATGCGATGCATAAAATAATTCCGTTCTTGAGGCCCCCCTTTTTTGTAAACTGTTTACCTAAAGTTAAATTTTTAAAGCCAAATTTTTAGGTCCCCTGCGCCTGCAATTTCTCGAAATCTCACTGAGTTCCTAAGACCTACTTTGAGAAATGAAATAATGAATCAGTCCCCATGTCCCCAAGTCGAATTTGGGGCCTCACCTCCCTATCTGCAAAAGTTACCCCTTCCCCTTCAGAGGCTTTATACCTCCATCTGTCCTCCAATTCCTCGTCACTAAATTCCAAAGAATTAAAAGTTAAAGGTAAAGTTTTTCAGAGACTAATATCGGGAATGCACTTAATTTAATACTAATATTCGGGTTGGAATTGAGAGTTACTTTCTTGCTCTCTAAAAATCACACGTCTGTGCATTTTACAGTAAAATGAAACGATTTTACAGTATTGTGTGGCAGATTTTGCCAGTAAAATACTCCGAAAACTTCCATAAACTTAACGCTACCGTGGTGCGGCATACTGTCTTGTTTTGTACGTGTGTATGTTTGTTCCAATAGTTTTCTCAGATTTTCAGAGAATGTTCATCCCATTTTAAAAGCAACTATTATAAGAGTAGGGCCTAAAAGGAAACTAGTATTGGCCTGTTACTTAATGAAAGGCGAGATCGATACAATCCTTCGCGCGAGAGTATGATAGAAGCTTTGACCAATCGGCGTAACCTATTTTTGCGTGTGGACGCCTCTAAATTGTCGCTAGACCAGTTTTCTCACAATTTTGAACACGGGAGGAAAAAAACGTGCTATTTGTACATTATTGAGAAAAGTAATTTCGGTGGACCCCATCTTTTTTCTTTATTAATCGAAAGCTTCTCATTCCGTGGCGCAACCTTTATTCAACTTCCATCAAAAAATTCGACGAATTTTTTTTTTATAATTAAAAATGTCTGTCGCAAAAATCAAATTCCATAGGGTTTGTGGTACAAATTTTTTTGAATCAAAAATGGTATAAGAATAGTTATTTGAATCAATATCTATGAAAAAACGAGGTTGTGACCCCCCCCCTTTTTTATTTTGGATTTAGTGGGTTACCATTCGATGGAAAGTTTTGTTCATAACCGTTTTCAGTCCAATGAAAATTTTCGGACAGATCTATCGTTTCCTAGCCCCCTTAACTGTGATTAGATAAAATCGCATTTTATAATTAAAATTTAATGTTTTGTGTATAGCTTGCCATTGTCTTAACATGTTTTAGAATGTTTTTTTTTATTTCTATTTCCTTCCAATACACACGCCCCTGTTGTGATTCCATACAGGTAATTTGGTCATTAGGTGGGCAAAAAATGCAATACAGGGTGAGAATTGTATACCTAGTCACTGTGTCTATGATTGCAATGTGAATCTTTGCGTTTACTGTAATCAAACAAATTTGAACATATGTTAATTATTTTAATTTTCATCTTTATGGTTGAAACAGGTGCAAAAAATATTGGAAAAAAATATGTTATGGATTGAATAAATTTGCCATGCATGGCATGAACAAAAGCTATTTGCTACAGATTGTTTAAAATTAACGGCGACCTGGATGCTTGATTTTCCACGAGGATGGCACCCTAAATTTCCTAACAAATCATGTTTTTTGCACAATACATAATGTTTTGTAAACATACTAATCAGTGTATGTAATAGCTCAAGCCCAAACGACGTCCTTCATGTTGGGAAATCGCCACTTTGTTATAAATTCAGTCAACAATTAAGGTTAACCTTTTACTGCACATTTAAAATTTAAGGTCAATAGAAAATCTTATTAGCCCATCAATGTCTTTAGAGTCATTAGTGTGTGTCAAAGGTGCAAATTTTCAAAGTCAGTTCAAAATAATTTTTCGAGGTCATTCAAGGTCATTCAAGGGGCATAAATGGTGGTCACAAGGTCCACATTTTTGCAAAATCACTCAGCTTAGCAAAAACTATTCTACCCCTCCCTCTGCCTCAGATCTATATTCAAATGTAGTTGCCAGTCCCATAAGTCGCATATTGAACTTTCAAACGGACAATTCAGTAATAATTTGTTTTTTCTTTTAATCAATGTTGAATTGGTGATGCCTGAACTATTTTGACACCAGTTTTTTAACAAAATCTGACTATTTCTTAAATTTAAAACCACCCTGCCTGGATGACCTTGAACTGTTAGTAAATCATGCAAGGCACCAAACTGTAAGTCAATAGAGAGGGAAACTAGACCTTTTTACAGCTCAGCAATAGCTGAATGGTATATTTACCTTATTTCTCCACTTTCCATTGTAGAGGTTTTATTAGATTTTTACTATGTTATTCTTGATACCAAATACTACCAAAATCAGTGATAAACCCTTTTGTTGCAATTTTTTGGTCAAAATCTACATCTCCCATATACATGGGACTCGAATGTGCTTTGTTTCTGTACGGTTTCTTCCTTTCTGTCAACATCCGATCAAAACTTCAATTTGCTCGTCACGTTCTGCGACATACTTTCATCAATTTTGACAAGACTTAATTTGGCAAAAACATTAATGACCTTGACCGCATGTGACCTGACTTGTTGGGTAATTAAGGTCCAACTACAAAACTAAGGCCCTGCATCAAATTCCACTAAAATACATTTTGGCACCCAAAAAATTAGGGGCTTAGTATTGTAGTTGGGTAAGGTCCCTTACCCAACTACAAAACTAAGACCCTAACTATTTTGGCGCCAAAATCATGTATTTTAGTGGCATTTGATACAGGGTCTTAGTTTTGTAGTTGGACCCTTACCCAAAGTCTACAAAACTAAGCCCCTCACTTTTTTGGCACCGAAATGTATTTTAGTGGAATTTGATACAGGGTCTTAGTTTTGTAGTTGGACCCTTACCCAACTACAAAACTAAGACCCTAATTTTTGAGTGCCAAAATGTATTGATTTTGAGATGTGATCTTAGTTTTAGGGTCTTAGTTTTAGGGTTGTATATACGTAGGTTTTGGGTCTTAGGTTTTGGGTCTTAGGTTTCGGGTCTTAGTTTTAGGGTCTTAGGAATGTATACACCCCTTCTAAATTGTCACAGAATAATGTGTCAAAAGTTTTGAAAAATCAACAATAGGGAACATGTAAAAATGTTAGGGGAAAGTTTTGTACAGGGGCCAAGGTCTTATTTTCAAAAGGTTTAATATGTAACAAGTAAACTTGTGTCATACCCCGGCAATTGACGATCAATTCTGAATTTTCTATATAGGTATTGCGTTGAAAAGTTTACCTGCCCAGTATTTTTCTCAGAAAGATCTTTGATTGCAACCGGGTTTATTTTTGTCGTCGCCTGCTTTAGCAGGAAGGCACATAGGGATAGCCTTTTCTGCTTTTGGCTGTGAGCTGTTGGCTGTGGGGCCACAGACAAAGGATATTGCTCATTTCTTATGTGTGCATTGACTGATTAACTTCATACTTGGTCAGTAGAACCACTGGCCCAAGGCTCATATGTGGTGTAAACAAAATGACCTTTGATGGCCCCTTTGTGAACTTTGACCTAATTCATTAAAATCAAACAAAGGGTTAACAATTTGCTCATTTCTCACATATGTATAAACTTCAGACTTGGTCAGATAAACCACTGGTCCAAGGCTCATAATTATGTGGTGTGTTATATTAGCCTCCATTTTGTGATTAAAAATATTATTTTATTTTATATCTCAATTTTATTTGAGAAAAGATTTCTCACTGGAAAAGTACTTTGTTTGTCTGGAAAGAGAACATGGAATTCCCCAACATGCTGTATTTGGAAAATGAGTCAACTTGTTTGTGCAATCCTGATCATGCAAGTGTTATTTGGGCCATTCTTCGGTCACGTTTGTGACTGAAAAAAGGGAAATTTTGATTTTCAACCCAATGCTATTTTGCCAATATAACCAATCAACCTTTAGACCAAACCTAACTAAAAATAATGTTTCCACTTTCGCCAGATTGATTATTTTGTCATGAGGGGCAAATAAAGTTTGGTCACGTTTGTGACCTCAGACAAAAAGGGATTTTTAGAATTCAAACTTCAACTGTAAAATTCTGTGAATATTTAAGTACTCACATTCTTATATTTATTTCAGAAAGACATTGGTGTGTTGTCATTACAACAATGTTGGTAATTGAAAGTAACAAGCAAACTTTACTTGGTAATTAACAAATTTATATCACTAAGTACGGTCACGTGTGTGACATTGGTGGTTACGTGTGTGACATCTCCATTGACTTACAACACAAATTGATAACCATTGTTAATGTGCACGAAAAAATGAAGTTTTAATAAATCTTGTGTATTTCCATATTCTCAACTATTTCAAACACTTTCATTACAATGTCATCAGTAATAACTTGCAAAGAGCAATGATACTCCTAGTATGCAGATTTCATGTGTTGAAATAGTGCAAGTCTGTTAATTTGGCAACTTCACCCCAAACTTTCAAAAGACACATGGAAATCAAGTTTAAACCAGTCTTTATTAAATTGTTGTTTTCTTGTTTAAACTGATCATATTCATATTTTAACTGATAATAAAAGTTAACACTGCTACCTTCTTCAATATGAGCAGAAATTTATGTTCTTCAAATACTAAATTGGTGAGTGTCGGTCACGTGTGTGACAGTAATTAGCACATCAATAACTTTTGAAAGAGGAAGATCTAAACCATTTATTTTGTATAATGGAAGGTACACATAAACTGGCTTTTGACATGAAATATGAACATTACTGTTACAGTGGTTTTCTAGTAATAAAAACTTCTTTGTATTTTAGGTCACGTGTGTGACATACTTAAGTCAATTAAAATTCTCTCTTAATTACTTGTCTAGTTTCTATAAATTTGTATTTTTTTCAACATAATTTTGAAAATTGAAGTCCATGCAATACTTCAGGCAGTATTTCAAACAAAAATGAAAAGCTATTTAATATAAAACTAAAGAAGCAAAATGGTGTAATAATCTCACTTTTTATCCCAAAATATTAAAGACGTTCATTTATGCAAATGAGGGTGTTTGAGTTGAACGTCTTGCTTAAAAACATCATGCATGAAACTTGGAAGGATGATTAATGTGATAATGTAAAGAAATTTGCAATACCATTAACTTCATTTTTTATCAAAAAGGTTTACTTTTTTGAAGAATGGCCCATTTACTAGATTGAGCAAGTACTATAAATGGCCTGGGGGGTTTTCCAAGCTTTCTTGCAAAACAAATCAGATTGCAAAAATAGGTATTTTCCCATGATGTTATTTAAGCTGATGCAATGCAGATGATGTCATTTATGTGAGACCCCATTGGTCAGCTAGTGCAAGGTTATGTTTATGCATGGTGCTGTGGTAATATCTATTTTAAGAATTAGGAATTTTGTGAAATCCTTATATTAGGAGAGATTGGAGACGTTAGATTTGCCAGCAGTAGTAACCAGGAGTTATACAGTAATATAGCTAGTTTAGATCTACAATAATGGTAGATTTTGTGC
>JAMKCH010014636.1:0-30992 GCA_023653785.1 Ophioderma brevispina
TCAATATAGTCCAAATTACTTAACAAGTGGTAATTTTCTGTAAAGCTTGTTTGAAGATATCAAAACTCATAATTGAAAATCATATTTGGCCAAAAAGCATCTTTTTTGGAACAAAAAGGCCAAAAAAATAAATTTGTATTTTTGGCAACAAACTCTTATGAGAAACTATACCAAATGAGCAGTTGATCTGACATGGTTGCAGCTTGTAACAAAAAATGCGCAATAATTTTTTCTGACCAAATTTATGATACTTGGTGGCTGCTTGTGAGGGAAATGGTGCAACACCTACCTACACAAGGTGACTGGAAACAGTAGGACTACTATTTTCCTGAGACCGAAGGTCGAGGAAAAATAGGGCCCATGGTTCCGTGACTGGTAGGTCAGTGTTTAGTGGGAATTGGGAGTATCTGTTCTGTGATGACAACATGTAATGTATTTGAGTACGTACCCCACCACAATAATTCCAATACACCAGCCTTTCCTTCGTAATTTGGCCCGGCCTGCCACAGGGAGTTGGATTCCCTGTCCAAGTCATCAGCCAGTGAATTCTCTTTCTCCTCATTCTCTTTGATCACATACAAATAATTGGCACTGCCAATTCCATGATGCAAAACTATGGCTACAAACAAAATACAAACAGGCATTGTTTAAATGCAAATGATTGAATCAGAAAGGTGGTTTTACAATCAGGGTACCTCAGCTTGCTCATTTGGGGTGAAAAATGAAGTGTATGGATTATATGCAATATTGATGTTTTTGCATTGTAGGCAAGCCACGAAGTATTAATTCCAAAATTTGGAGGCGTGACATCTTCGTGAAAACACAATTTTTATGATTGATGAAATGTTACATTTTTCGGAGAGGAAAAGATTTTGAACGGAATAAATCATTCATTTCTACATTTGGGGGAAAAAAACAAAGTGCTTTGATTATTCTCAGCGTTAATATTTTTGTATTGTGATAATTCAAACAGTATGTTTCCAAAATTTGGAGGTGTGAGGTGTTCATGAAGAATTTTAGGTAGTGGAAACCACTTCATGTTTTCAGAAAGGGACAGATTTTGACGCGAACCTGACTTCAACATTTGATCATGTGATACACGTAAACTTAATGGGTAGACATCAGTGTTTATTACAAATGTGTAGAACATAAACAGAGTTTTGACAGCAAATACCCACAAATCAATTTGTCAATTTAGTTTAAGCTTTATTAGTGTAAATTAGGAAAGGACATTTTTGACGGAATTTACCAATAAATTTCAAATTGGCGCCACTTGTACCAAATCATCCACATTCTTTTTAGATTTCTGGATATTAATACCCTTGATTCAAATGTTATTCCTGAATGTTGAACGTTGTCCTAAATGTTCTTTAGCAGTTCTGAATCTACTCAAATATAGCCGACATCAATGAGACGGTGATTTAAGCAAATGCCATACATATGTACATATTTTGGTAGTCATCAAGCATTTCAAATGGTTTATTTGCAGCTGTAGGTAGTGTTTTGGTCGGTTCTTAAGTTGGCATAGTACAATTTATGAAAAAGTACCGAACATTGTTTTTATGGGTCACCTATTGTAGTGTTCAGCCAAGAGGTACCCTGATTGTAAAAAAACCATAAGAAGCCAATTGGCAAATTGGGCGATCCATTTTTTTGTTGCATGGTATGGTACATGTATACTAATCCAAAATTCTGTATGTCCGCGTCAATATGTGGTTTGTGTGTGAGTGGGGGGGGGGGTCTGTGTGTACGTTGTGTGATAAGTTTTGGTTAACATTTTTCCAAATGATCGCGCATTGATACCTTAACTCCAATGTGCACCATACACACTTGAATGTCATACCTGGGGGGTTTCTTCAATTTTGTTTGGGTCGGGAACTGCCTCCAGGACTCAAGAAGTGGACCCAAACTTAGACCGTATCCTTCTTGCAATTTAATGACCATATTTATACCCAAGATTTCAAGTGGACCGAACTTAACATATCCTTCTTTCAATATAATGACCCATATTTACCAGAATTTCCTTTAGTAACAGCCAGAACTGCCAAATTCGAAGACCCAGGGCAAATACCCAGCGTGTCTTTGCTTCGCAAATTGTGTGCAATGTTGAAGGCCACAACGCACAGTCACATGAACCAGGGCAGAAGTATAAACAATAATTATGACGACTAAAACAGTTTGCAAAATCAATAAGAGGGTCGAATTCTGCGTAGAAGCTGACTACGTTCACGGGGGACTATATATCACATCGCAGGGATACATACCACAAAATTATCAAACAACATCAAATCAACACCGATAATTAACCATTATGTGTGAAAACAAAGGGGTCATAATTTATACCAGTGTGAAAAAAAAGGGGTCAGAGTTATACCAGACGGCTGATTTTGCGACCCCTATCCAACAGCACGTCTCCGTATAGGCGTTTGTGCTAAGAACCCCCCCCCAAGGATGTCAAAGTAGGGTTTAAGGCACAACAATAGGTTTTAAAGGTCATAGAGGTCTACTTGTGCCAGCTCTCTAGGGTGAAGGAAAGCGGGTAAAACTATAGTTAGTGGATTTTCGCGAACAGTCTGCCGCACTCCCGTGTGAGTGCCACAGCTGGCAGTGATTCAGAAAATTTGACCAATCTTGCATCATGTTGCGATGGTCACTGTCCCTGGCGGTTAACACACTTCACGCTGGCTTATTAAAGTTCTGTCCGAGAATAAATTATAGCACTATAGTGGTTGAGAACCGCCTTTATGAAGTCATGAGCCTTTTTGTTCCAGGATTTGTAGCAAGCTTTCTCTGGTTAAGTCATCAAAAGCTGGGATACATTCAAAAATCCCCGCCCCCCCCCCCCCCCCCCCCCCCCCCCCCCCCCCCCCCCCCTTATATTCTGGGAGACACTTATATGCACTTTTAAGGTGCAATGATGGATTCAAGGTTGTCAATGCTTTCTGTAATAGTATTTTCATATAGATTAGAAATCTATTCTATTCTCTACCTTTATTTGGCTACAGACAAGAAGGTGATTTGTATTTCAATAGAAAAACATGGCTGAATTTCGTTATTTGCTCCTATAGGAAATTAGAAATTCCAATTTGTGAGTACCAAAGAAACATTTTTCAACTTAATCATTTCAGATGCGGGAGAATATTATTGATTAGAAAAACTTTACCACCAACCCCCGAGCAAAAATCAGAATTTTCATATTTTTTAGTAACACCTGTTATTGAAATTCTAATTGCACTTTAATACCATCCATAAACCAGGGAGGAAATACAATTACTACACAATTAATACAAATTAATCAGGAAACACTTCACTGATCATTAGTGATGCAAAATGCAAGAATCTGGAGACTGATGGCAGGCCGTAAGGGATTGTTTTAGGGAGGGACAGTTTTTTTCAAAAGGAACCAGCCTTTTCCCAACAATTTCAACAAAAAGGGGGGGGGGGCGAATATGGCATAAGTGGACTTTTCTCCCCCGGTGGGGGCACCTTGACATACAAAGGCGTAACGCATGCTCGTTCTGAAAATTCAAAAAGACCCCTATTTCGCGCGCTTTCAAGGACATTTTTGAAAAAATTTAACCACCTATTTTCCGGAAAAACAAGGACAATTTCACTTTAAAACGTACCCTTTTACCAAATCAAGGACAGTTGTCAAAAAACATACCTATTGTGCAAAACAAGGAACATCATTTAGATGCAACAACTTTAATGGTGAAAAGACTGAGCTGATTTTCCCACATTGAACCATACAGATTCATGATTTGTTGAAAATCAATGAGTTTAAATAAATTTTACTCCATTCCTGTTGACAAACAATTTTGAAGTCAGGTTATTTAAAGAAAATTTTACAAGTACTTTGGGAGCAAAATTTATTATTTTTTTTTTTTTTACAGTCAACGTCAAAACGGAGCCCACAGTCAGTGAGAATACTGTGAGATTATCAGGAAATCCAAGGCGGTAAAACTGGGGTTTTGGACAATCGTAAAAACTGCCGGAATTTGGCAGTCCGTCCCTAATGCCTACTAGTATGTTCGATTGGGATTGAAAATCACACACAAAAATCACTCCCCCTTGTTTGGGTTTAAGGTTTGCGGTTTTTAAGGTGTGAAATCCAGGTATGCACCCTAGCCACATTTGAACATTTCGTCTCGGAAGAAATCTGTTGCACATTCCCGTCGCGTCGGGGCATTGTTTGCAAAGCCCGCGGTCGGACATGTTAAAGTTAATTTCCCCATTTTTGCGAAGTGAATCCCTTTCGCTTTTAGTGCGAAATTAAGGCGGTGCGGATAGTATTTGCTCCGAAAATTTCCCATGGCAGACTGTGTCACAGACTGCGAAGATCGTCCACTATAATGTCTATATTGGCACTGCGTAGAGACCAACGTTATCCGTCCCCATAGATCGGCACCAGTATTTTCCGCACCGCCGTATTGGTTAAAGACGGGTACGCAAAATAACGTAAACAAGGAATCTCGTGGCTAGTTCTCTACAAATTAGAGGTGTTAAAAACAGGGACAAACACAAACATTCCCGAAAATTCAAGGCTCCAAAATTTTGGTAGGTTGTTGAAATACACCCTATTTTTTTCATTTACGAGGACACTGTCCTCTGAAAACCACCCTATATCTGAATTTCGCTTACTCAAATGGCGGAAACAGAGTGGGGAAAATATAACCCTTTTCCTCGAAATTTAGAACAAGCATGGGTACACATGGGCAAATCATGTGGCTCCACCGGGGTTCTACCGAAATGCTAACCTTTTTCGACAAAAAAGCATAAAACCCTTTTTTTTTGCTTCTTTTTTCCTTTTTCAGCTCTAGCTTTTAAGGGGTGTGTGGGGACGTTCTGCCCCCACACCTCTCCCCTGGATGTACGGGCTTGCTGGGGCCAAAACAGGTTATTTGAGGAAGCAATTTTCTCACAAAGCCTGGAAAAACGTGTCTTTTTAGACTGTTTTTTTCAGTTGGTTGTTATTGTTTTCTTTTTTGCTTTATTCAACAATTTCCTGGCTAATGGACTGTGTAGATGAGGTCAATTCTGTAAATATTTGCTTGCTTCAATAAGTGCCATGCAACCTTGTATGGCTCAGTGGTTTGGCTGAATCCAACCAAGGTCATTAATTGCACAATGGGGTGCAATTTCTGGGAATCGGCATAGTGGGGAAGTCTGGTACTACATAAAAAGGTTAGGGATTGTTCAGTCCAGTGGGTCATTGTTTCAGGAGAAATACCTAAGTACTCAACTGTATTGATAGACCTATCCTGCCATATTTCAAAAAATTGATCCTGAGCTGATTAATTTGAGGGCCAAAAAAGTTGCTTAGAATATGACTTTGGACGTAGAAAGTACGGATCTCTGAACTGAAATGGTTCCTAAATAAAATGGGGTCATGGAACTGAAGAGACGCCTGAGATGAGGGTCTTATAGGTGGAACCATAACATAAAACATCCAATGTGAGAACCCCCCCCCCCCCCCGGCCTCGGTTTTTAAAATATGGTTATTCTTTTATGAGATAGACATACTACACCTTTGAAGAAAAATAAGACAAGACTCAGTCATACTGCTTTGGAAGCATTTGTACAACTAAATTTGGTCAAAATCGAAATAAATTTGCAATGATTAGGATATTATAATGCTTTGCAATATTTGTAGGGGTCGAATTACGGTAAATGTAGTCTATGAATTGAGAGGAAATGGATGGATTCATTGCAAGATCTGTTCCAAGTATTTAAACACCAATGTACCGTACGTGTCAAGGAAATGGCATGTAAATTTAACACTCAATTTTTTAAAAAGCTCTATACTAAGACATAAATCAGTCATATTTGGTATCGACTTATTAGAAAACTGAGACTACTGAAAACTGCGTAAGTGAAATTGGTCTGAATCTTACGGGGCAAAAGACGCATTTAATTGGATATTGTCTAGCTCACTTTACTTTGTGTGTAGATAGGCACACCTAAAAACACACACAATGACCTTTGAATTGCATCAATTGTGAGTGCCAAATAAGCACAATCGAACTTGCGGGGTGGGGGCTCAGTGCACAATAATTGTGCGACTTCAGTGCACAATAGGAAAAACCTCCCGAAATTCTCAGCAGTATTTATTCATTCATATTCTGGGGAGACCAATAACAAACATTGTTCTCCAATGGCAAATTTGAGCATTTTAATTAGCTTATAACTTAAAACATCATTTGCTCACTAGATTCATAGGATTTTGGGTATGTACACTTGTTTATACCCAAGGGCTTTAGCTGGGTTGCTGGCTGTCTGCTTCATACTGTCCCTGCTTGTATAAGCTCCAAACAGAGCGCGATGAACAAACGTAAAAATTGCTTACGGGAATCGACAGACTGTTACAGTTGGTACGTCACTGGACCGTCAGCTTTCCAACACGTTGACAGTCAGTTGGCGAGTTTGTAAACAATGCAGCCATGATGGGGTAGGATCCAGAGATGAAATCTTGGATTTTGGTCGGGTACCCATGCTCGTTCCAAAAAAAGAGGGACTAGCTGCAAATGCGGGACTACCGCTAGGGGTATCAAATTCACAACAATCAACTTCTAGTCCCGTTAGGGGTATCAAATTCAGGTAAGATTGTGACTAGCTCATTGAAAAAAATTGGAAAATTAACTTTAACATGTCAGTAAAATAACCCTGCCGTGTGTAAATTTCCTTACAGTAGTACAAGTGTTATTTTTCCCCATCTATTGGTTCTTTAAAAGGTATATTTTTTATTCACGTATTGAAAGCAGGTCTTGCTAGGGGTATAATTTTACCGCAAATTTGTCCCGTTAGGGGTATATTTTCATCGAAAACGGGTATATTTTAACTGAATACTGGTCCCATTAGGGGTATATTTTCACTTAAAATTGGTTTTTTTTTTTTTTTTTTTTCCCCCCCCCCCCCGGGAACCCTAACACGCCTAAAACTCACTAAAACTCACTCAACTGAGGCTAGAAAATGCACTAAATACAAAAAGATGCAATGACCTAAGTTTCACATACAGAATGTCTTGATCTTGAGTTTTACATTTAGTGTTGTCTGCGACATCGTACACTGCCCGCATCCCTATGTTGTAGACCCGGGGCTACAACCCAAGGGATGCAGTAGTATCGAATGTTGGTAGTTCACTGGATTAAGTTTAGGTCATGGACTGTGGGTTAGGGTTTATGGGACTCCCACTGAACGCGAGTCTGTTGGGAAACCATGGATTCAATCCATGTAGGATTCAATCTATGTACATTATGAATTGAATCTTACATGGATTCAATCCATATAGGATTCAATCCATATAGGATTCAATCTATGTACATTGGTTAGACCCAGAATCAGCATTTAGAGTTCGGATTATGAACTATTACGGTGTAGGTTTTAACCAGCTAGTGCATAATACCATGTTTAGAAAAAGCCACTCTTGAAATGGCAGCTTCAGAATGCTTGCTTCCACACAGAACAGTATAAAAGCAAATTGGACACAGTATGAAATTTTCAATATAAAAAAATACATCGGTCCTGCCGACCAGCATGTGTAGCCTGCCGTCAGGGTTTGTAATGATAGGTCTCATAGACCTTTGACCTTGGCTGTGACCTCTGCTGCATCAACAAATGAGGGATCCAATGTGCAACCTTTGACCTCAAGTTTGGTTCCAATTGAACTTCAACTTTCCATTTAGGTCAATTTTACATTTCAGGCTACTTCCAACCTTTGACCTCACATGACATTTGACTCAAAGTGGTATGGGACCTTTGACTCCTCAGGAGGAAATGCGGGATCCCATGTTGCTCGATGACTCCATTTTGGTTTAAATCCATCGAAGTTTGCGGATATTACAGGCAAATGTTAACCCTTTTTCACAACAACAACAGACATCAACAACAAGACTACAGTGGACAAAGTGACCCCTATGTGTCTTCCTGCCTTAAGGCAGGCGACACAAAAAGGCTGCTTAATGTAAACATTGACCAGGTTCTGCAATACTATTCCTGCCAATCAACTGTACTCCACAGATATTATCAGAATTATATACCAGGCAGCAGACCTCGAATTACAAAATAAAACCTACATGCATTTTGTGCATGCAATGCCAAAAACATGCACAAATCAAATGGCACATGCACAATCATATGTTCACACATGCCGCATGGAAAACCATAAGCGCTTACAAAGTGGTTCCCGATCGATACTGTTATACTTTTGGAGGCATGATTGGGTCACACGTTCACACGCATGCCTTAAAAGAAAACCTGACAAAAATCCCAGTCCAATATATTCGCACACGTGCCAAGTAGGCCCTATATTAATTCGGAAGCTAGCAAAAATAGAATTCATGGGCCCCTATGATACTCCCAGGGCAAATGTTTTGTTTATACTTTTAAAGCTTGTGGATTCCTTGTAGTAACTAATACTAGTAATAATACATAAAGCTAAAATACAGATTTTAAAACCTTTTCAGTTTGTATTTTAAGGTTTTTTTCTACTTATGTTAAAAATGCATCCTGATATAATGAAAATGAAATTGATTATTTATAAATTTACATGCACATAGTGCATGTAGTACAGAAACTTTACATGCACACAAAAAAAGTTACATGCATTTGTGCATGTGTGCACCCAAGTAATTCGATCTCTCCCAGGCAGTCACCTGGCTTTTGCAATTACCTCATCTTAAAACTCTAAACATAACTCGTTAATGAACTCCATCCATAATTCCTTCCAAAAATAACTCTAAAAACTCTAGACATAACTCATCAATTAACTCCATAACTCACCAAAAATAACTCTACAAAAATAACTACAAAAACAACTCATTGATGGAATCCATTATAAATATATTTACCAATACCCACTAGGCAGTCACTTCAGCTTTTGCGATTAACCCTCACCAAAAATTCAAAACCTAATTCGTCCATTAACTACCATCCATAACGCACCAAATACTCCCCAAAAATAATTTATTGATGAACTTCATCCATGACACACCAACATTCTCTAATAACAAAAACTCTAAACATAACTCTCTGGATTACCCTCCATAACTCCCAAGAATTAAAAGGCCTGCTGGGGCACCCCCTTGTGGCCAGGAGCCCAAGAAGTCGATACTCTGCTAGCACTCTCAGATGCTTCATCAAACCCACTTCCTTCCACCAAATTACATCCATTATATGCCTTAAGGAACTCCCATATATTGGCATTTTTTTGAAAATTTCAAAGAATTCCCCTTTTTAATTGGTCCACATTCCATTATGATTCCACAAAAATGCACAACATGATGGATTTTCATGTAGCGCAAGAATTTTGCATATCCGATGCACCGTTTTAAGTGTATCAGCAATTCCACGATTTAAATTGCTCATTTGCTGCCTCAAAGAGCCCTTTAAAAATTGCCCACCTGCCCTTTCACCCATTATGATTCACTGCCAGTGTATGGCGCAGTAGTCTTTCATGTTGCCAACGGATTTCCCGCATATCCAGTGTAACCGTTTTAGTGATCCCAAAGAATGGCCCCTTTAATTTGGCCCATTGCCCTTTGACCCATATGGCATAGTAGGCTCAAGTAGCGAAGGAATTCTGCATACATCCAATTAAACCGTTTTAGCGATACAGTAATGTAAAAAAAAAATGCATATTAATTACTCATTTTGCATACCTAACCCGCAATCACACATTTTCAAATTGCAAAATGATGCATGCCATGAGGACTTTCATGTTAGCAAAGGCAATTTTTGTGTGTCCGATATAACGTTTCAAAGATCAGCACATAGGGTTAACATTTTTATCCACGGACATTCCACGGTTAACATTTTCCTCACAGACAAACGGACACCTTCCATGTATCGTCTTCGACTGGGACAATAACTGATTGTGAGTTAATTTAACTTGCTTTACTTTGGTAAAACAAAATATAACAATCCGGTTAAAAATCATAGCAGAGGGTCATCTTCCCTTGCCAGTCCATGTTAATTTCGGATGGTGAGGCTGTAAGGCCTACTTGATATCTGTAAATCACATAACTGCATGCATGCATGCATGTCTGCATGCACAAATACAGAGCCTAGCCACAACCCAGCACATCAACCCCGGACTAGATTAATCTTGCTTCTTCACAGTGATTAGTCATTTTCATTTTTACACCATGCATAGCGCGCCGTCCCTAAAAGCTAAGGCCAGATGCCTTATAAAAAATGCATGATGAATCGTGTACCCCCGACCTGCAAAAGAACCCAGATCCTGTGCACTTGAAGATGTTACCAATAATTGTTCTATGTGTAGTAGTATGTTGACCAAGCTCCTAGCAGTCGTATCTTAAAATAGACCAGGTATATTAATTGCAATGATGCATGCATGAATGTTTTCAAAGTCACCCGGGGGGCACTTGTATCAAAAAGTGGATATGATGCGTGAACCAGAAAACACGTAAAAGGGTCCTTTCTTTTTCAACAGGCGCTGCTACCACTTACTTGATAGGGTGTCAAAAACATCAAAATTGGAAAAAAGTATATTTGGTGATTTACGTATTTATGGTATGTGGATCTCAAAATAAGCAAGGACCGAACCAAAAAGATCAAAGTATTGTAAGTAAAGCAAGTTACTAAAGGTATATTTAATGCCACAATGCTTTCTTACTTCTGTAAGTTGTATAGGTTGAGGGGGCAGAAAAGGGTGACAAAAATACTTGTGGAGGGTGTATTTTAGTTGGTGGAAATCTTTGTTTAGGGTGCTTTTCAGTTCACATGCATCATATCTAGTTCTGCCTAAGCATAACTCCACATTATGTCTTTAACATGTTTGTCCATCTAACGGATTCTGGTTCTGTCTGGATTACTACTACCACCCCCCTACAAGGGGCAAAACGGGTAGGGATGCGGGCCTTCAATGGCGACTTGGTTGGTTTTCTCTTAGTTTCTGGCTGTAAGTTATTTTTTCTTACTTCCGTTTTGAATTCTGCTTATCTTCTATGTTGGTGTTGTAATTTGTAGTTGTTCCAGTCTACCACTGTCCTTGGTATAAATGAGTACTTTAGACAGTTTTTATTTGTGTGATCTGAGGTTAAATTGACTATGTCGGAATGATCGTGTGACCGGCCGCAGAATCTTCGTAACGGTATGGCGGAGTCGACCCAGATGCTTCATGGAAGATGTTTATTCTTGTCGCTTTCCCTCTGAGTCAAGTTCCCCCATCCAAGTTATTCCTTCATTGCTGTTACGCTACTGTAACCTTCCATAATCCCCCATTACAAAGCGGGCACTTCTGTTTTTACCTCACCTTACCAAACTCTAACCTTCTTTCCAACTTCTGTATGAGTTCCTTAGTGTGTGGGTCCCTACATGGACACTACATCTTCCATACAGGGGCGGACTAGCGTTTGGTACGCTAGAGTTTTTAACAAATCTGTTGCATGAGTACAGTTCGCCGGACAAACCCAGAGTTCTATTTGCTTTAGATATTATTTTGTGAAAATGTGGATTGCTTGCAAAACCACAAGGAATACCTTTCCCCTGTTACCAGCCTGAGCAGGCCATTTCAAAAGATCACTTTGCAGACTGCAGACTACAAAAGATCAAAAGCAATTTAGAATCGAGTTGATATTTTTCTTAGATAATAATTAACTTTTGAAATAAGTTAATCCCTCAAAATTTGTCTAAAAACAGTAGAAAATCCATCATTTTCCTGAGAACAACCTTATCTCATGCAGAATTGATTGTAGTCACAATTTTCTTCAAATTTTTCATTTTCTAATTCTTTTAATTTTTTTCACAAATGTCATCGCATTATATATGATCTCAAGTTGTGTTTATAGTGAAAACAGGGTATATCGTACATTCATGTATACCTCGATGTATCGGCATACGCGATTTGCAATACGCTCACGTGTCTGTCTAACGTTTATGCATGGCAGCTGTGACGAATGCCGAAGTGGTCAAAAATCATGCCATTGTAGACCTGACATTTGATATGTAATGATTTAATTTTCGTAAGTAAAACGTTGTTATGCCCTCTGGGCAGGCCCTCGGCATAAACATCGTTCATAACCTAAATACCTATGAATGAACCCTACACAATTTAGAGGGATTTTGAGATCGACACCGTTGAGGTAGGTAACAGGGGAAAGTATTCCAGGTAGTGTGTTTGCATAACTCCACATCCCGTTAATGACAACATGTTTAAAGACATAAGTGGATGTTTAGTCCAATAATTGGGACTTCACTGTCATTTCTTAACAGTATCTTTAACAGTCTATGTGAAGTCCCAAAACATTATTGTATCAGCTATGACATTTTTGTGTAGCCTTCCCCAAATAATTTTCGACCACTTGCAACATGTCACCTCCATTATTTTCATATACACCGGTGCTTTCGCTCAACACTCTTCTACTTTAGCACCATAATATCCAATTTTAATCAATGGAAATTACAAGCTCAAGCTTTCATTAAGCACCCGGCAATACACAGTCGGACCTTAGTCACCTCCAGAATCTTAATTACACGTCTTTGAAATTTCATTAGAATTTCACTTGATAAAAAGTTGATGAAGATTATTCTATCTATCCTGTTGTTGATAACACTCTAAGTGAATATTTCAAGGTGGAATCATGTAATAGGTTAGTCGTCATTAATGCGTGAAAATTATTGGAGAATGTGTGAGACAAAAATTTGGTCAAATAGCAGTTACACACTATTTTGGCATGACTCCTCCATCTGATTAAAGGGGGATGGCCCCAGTTAAGGATATGAAGTTTTCATCTGATAGATTAGCCTTATGGTCCTTCAACGCAAAAACCCTACCTGGTAAAGTTTCTCACCGATATTTCAATGCGTTTTCAGTGAGAGAGCGAAAACGTGATTTCGAAAAGCCCCATAGAGTACTGTGTAAAAACATTTTAATATTGTCGACCAATTGGGGTACATTTTCGCTTATTGTAACCTATTTCCAAACCAAACCTCCTTTTGGCCCTAAGATTTCACAGGTACATTAGAAAAATAGTACCCGTTTGTTCCTGATACAAAATGTTGGCAAAAGTGTAGTTAGACCCTACATGGTTTACTGGTTCAATACTACTTAAATGACCCCAAAATCGCTCCCTCACCTTCATAAACACTCTTCTATCCACTGCTCTTTAAAACCCATTTTTGTTTTAAATAGGTCCCTTAAATTGAAGGGAACATTGGTCAAAAAAATCCATTTTTGAGCTCAGATAAGCCGATAAACACGCCCGGTGAGGCTTGCCCCGCGCATTTTGCGTGTGCGCGGTGTGCGTATTCTATCAAAACCAACGCTGTTTACACCCAATCGGATGCCCCTTGGTTGTCCCTCTAACTTTTGGAACCAATCATGATGGGGTTTCAGAAGTAGTTTCTGTCCATTTTAAAATGGCGTCTTCCTCAACTTTCGTCTTGTTTCGAACGGGGTGTGTTTTACTTCTTTACTCGCAATTCTTCACTTTTGTCTACAAAGCCCACTTCTTTGTCTTCAGTAATTAACCCCTGTTTTCCAGTAAGGAAATTAACTTTATCGATGTGGTAAGTTTCAAAACAAAACAACGATTTTGTTTTATGTTTGGTGCTTCAGGGCAAATGGTGGCCGATTTCTGGCGATTTTTTCAAAAGTTGTTAAAACCTTGTCTTTTTAACCCCAGATATTTCCCTCATTTTTCAAGCCCTTGTCCCTCTTCAAAAAAATTAACCTTGTTAGAAAGTGTTCACGGGAGCTATCTAATCTATTCTGGTTGCCTTTAGAATGATGGGATTAGAAAGATTTCATCCCATATGGTTAGGGTCCTAAACTACACACCCTATTACCAAATGTTACCACTTCCGGTCCGTAAAATCTGGCTTAAGTTCTGGTGACGAGGCTATAGGGATCGGCCATGGACCTTTTAAGTTACTGCATTATATAATTGTACATAAGGATGAGTCATGCTCAGCAGGACTATGTGGAGTTATGCTTAGCCAGAACTAGCATCATATCCACCTTTAATTACAAATGCCCCCCCCCGGAAAAATCAATTATGCTATTTTTCTGATTCTGTAGCTTGATAATCATGGAATTGTCAAAAGTTTGTGTCATTTTCAATTTGGTTCTTTCTCTTGCTTGGTATCCACGATTCCTTGCGTCTTCACACTTCACTCCATCACTCCAGTTCGTATTTTATCGTTTTCATTTTTTACAAGCCTGCAATAGGCTACCCTGATATATTATTGCAAGCGTAGGCCAGAGTTCATTTAATGCTGACGAATCGTGCTACTCGGTTACTTTAGCCCATGCGAAGTGCCTGGTAACAGATTAAATACCATGCTGTATAACTTCCGTCTCGTGTATCTCATGTAAGGCCATCATTTACAATTCACTGACATCTCACGCATTAACTTACAAGTTTTCATTAATGCATCTCTCGATAATGCACATCAACCCTTTCTACTGACAACAAAAGGCCCCTGGTCTTGAAGAATGAATAGTTGATACAATTTCAATGTGTGGAATATTACCAGCGATGAATCTGCACAGCTTTTTATTTTCCCAGGAATGCCCCGCGACCCGAACCCACACTCCTTTTGTTTACTAACTTTACTTTCCTTATGTCATTTGTGTAATTACCCAGCTCTTTATAGACCGCGTTTCTGATTGGTTCAAAATTACGTCATGTTGACTATGGCGCTGACCAGCTGACCTCTTAACACGCCACAATCCTATTGCAATGACAATGTCAGCCAAAAAAAGTTTGAGTATAAAAGAAAATAACAAGTGATGAAATGGTCACGTTGTCAAACTGTATTTTAAAAGTAACGATTGGTAAAAAAAGACGAATAAACAACGCCAAACCAAGAAACGATTTTAATTACAGAGTGTTTTTGTGATATACTTTCTGCAGTAAAAAGTATAGAAAAATGATTCCAGAGAGCAGGTCTGAATAACTTGTTAAACCTAGCCGTAGTTTGGGACGGTGCAGTCGGGCAAACAAGTCGTACTATTTACGTTACGCAAACCGTCGTTTTTTGACAGATCCATGATTCCAACCGTTTTTGATACATAGTCTGGTAAGAAAGATCTCTTTTTAAAAAAAACAATTCCATGTTTTGTAAAAATATATAGGTCTCGAAAATTGCATTGTGGGAATACCCGTGGGAGCGAGATTCTAAAAACTTTCACTGGGGTAAATGAAAAGAATGCAAACTTTCTTCTATACCAAAATGTCCATGTTGACGGAGTAAAGTGAGGGGACAAGGTTTTCGATAGGGGCGCTTACCTCTTATTTTTTAATTTGTCAAATTAAGATACCTTTTCATGACAAAATGTTATTTGTCGTCAAACGAACATCGTATGCTACAATGATGCTGGTTCTCTTGAGACATTATAATCACAGCCGTTTCCATTTTCAATCTTTCACAATTCTATAAAATCAAACAAGAGCTATATTTTTTTCATTCTTTTTGATACAGTAAACGTGACCGTGGGGCACTAGAGACTGCTTAATTGTACCTATTTGAAAACCGGCTGACATGGAGACTACGCACAGCGCTTCGGCCCCTGTCATAATCCGTTCCTGGAACCGATGTATTCCTGGTTTGCTTTTCTGTTTACAACAATCGGCCTGATTCGTTGAAAATGTCGTGAATTGTGGGATGCCGACATTACGCTCAAGTACGCCCAACGGCACCCATTTATTTTAGAGTGGGAACGCAATCTGATCTTCGTCATACCGACAGAGCCCTTGAAACTCTTCGACTCAACAAAGCGAAGACCTGTACGTTTTGGAGACCGGAAGGAAATTGGCACCCGGAAAGTTGGTTGCTTTGGATACGTTGAGTGTTCGGCTCTTCAAGAGAAAGGTGTGAGCATGTATCGATGAAACAGTTTTTTACAGTTTCTGGATAGAAAAATTAGAGTTCCTCGAACATTTCAAATCACGAAGTTCTGGAGGAAGTGAGTCATTATAAAACGCGACACTTTAATCAACCTTCTCAGGCCTTCCAGACTCAGTCACGAGCAACCTTATTTGATTAACATAAATACAGGCACTATACAACAGAAATTTTAATTTTCTGAGGATCCTTTACCCTCACCTCCCCATACTTGTATTACTGTTATACATTAAAGTTTACCCTTCGCATGTGCATCATATACCTGCTTTATGCCATTTTTATAAAAAGGTTGTATAGAAAAAGACAGTATTTTGGCTTTAATTTGCGAAATCTCTTGTTGCACCCATGTCATATTTCTATATAGCCATCGAGGCCAGTTTTTAGAAGAACTTGTTTATTTTATTTTTGTGACGCATGTGGTTGGGCCCCTGACATCTTACTATAATTCAAGAAATCCATGTACACTGTTAAAAATTTCCGGAAATTAAGAAAACAGATTTTCCGTAAATTTACGGAAAAATCTGTTTTAGAAAACAATAAAAATAAAAAACAAAAAACATAAAAAATAGCTAAAAATGTTAATTTACGGATATATTTCAAAAATTTCTGGCAGCAATATTTCCGGAATTTTTTTTTTGGTTCCGTAATTTTAAATTACGGAAAAATTCTGTTAAAATACATATTTTTTTCCATAATATGAGACAAATTTTTGTAAAATTACTGTCAAAGTTCCGTTAATTGACAGAAATTTCTGTAAATTTACCCTAAAAATGACTGGAAATACTGCTGCCAGAAATTTCCGTAAATTTACGGACATTTTTTAACAGTGTATGTATATATGTTTGTCCCTTGATCACGCCTTCAGTTTTTCGTCAACATTCGCCAAATTTTCACCACCTATAGTTCTACATAGTGGAAGTTTCTTGCCGGAGAGCTTTTCTCAAAATCGGCAACGTTACCAAGGAAAAAAATACTAAAAATAACAGAAAACGGTCAAATCCATCACTGACGCAACGTTGTGGCAACGCAATTTTCAAACGATAGTAGTTCTGTGTTTTAACACTAGCGTGTGGACTGCGTGCTGCGACGGAGGCGCGTTGCTACGTGTGTGTGTACGCAGAGGTGAGTTGCTACGGGTGTGTGTACGCATTATTTTTTGTTGCGGCAACCAGTTGCACTACATCCTTCAGAAATATAAATTTGTTCTTCAACGTTTCTTGCACGACAGATATGTGAGGACACGGGGAGTTGTCGCTGAATGGCCCCTGGCGGACGGGTGTGAAAGTCATTCCATTCGTCCGGTAGGAAGATCACAGAGTCCGGGCCATCCATAGCCGACAACGGAATAAAACGGACACAGGAACAAACGGCCATTTTTAGTTAAGTTTATCTTCAAGTTCCTTGCAGAAAGAAAATGTAAATGGACACGGCGGGATAGACGGTTTTAGATAAGAGGATGTAGGGTGTTGAGAGAGGAGAGAGGAAAAACAGGAGAGAGATATAGATGGTATGTTTCGAGAAGGCCTAGGGTGAGGAAGGGTGTAAGGAAAAGTAATAGAGCAAAACCATTACATTAAGCCTAATTTATAATCCGTTGGCGTGCCCAGACAATTTTTTTGGGGGAGGGGAGGGGAATATGACTAATTTTCCCATAATCAGTGGCGTGGCGAGGATAGGGATTTTGGAGACGTGTAATGTACTACCATACAAACAATCGGTGACTTCGCTCACCGGTTGACCAGATTTTTTTTGGGAGTAGCATGGAAATATGGAGCGCAGGGATGGGGATGACGAGCAACGTACATCAACTACATGCATATTTTCGCTCACGGTTGACCAGAGTTGTTTTGGAGTCGCATGGAAGATATGATGAGCAGGGATGGGGGAATGAAGAGCAAACCGTTACATCAATACATGCATATTTTAGTGTTATGAGCTCTGCTGATAATTCATGCCTAACACAGGGGCGGTGCAGGGGTCAAATTATAGGGAGAGGGCAAACATCATGGGGGGGGGGGGCGAAACCAGACGAAACAGTACAAACATGACACTCCATTGTGTTAACCAAAACCCCTAATTTTCGCGCAAAAACCCCTGTTTTTCCTAAATTGAAAATCTCACGGGGGAGGGGGGCCGCCCCTCCCTGCCACCCCATGGAGCCGCCTCGGGCTACAATTAAGTTTCCCTTATCAAAGCAATAGCTTTTCCAAAAGAAAATGTAACGACAGACAAAAACCGTTACCTGCTGTACGCATCTGATCCGTATGGAATCTTTCTCAGAATGGCTGGCAAACCAAACTGCCCCCCCCCCGCGCACGCATTGTTAAGAATTATGGCAATTCGCCGCATGCCGTTGCATTCCTCATGCCATGGCCCGTGAAGCATATTAAAGACACTATCAGTGATTGCTAAACCGCAAATCGAAAAAATCATTAAAAATCAGATTTAGCAGGGATGTAACAAGTACGGTAACCTAACATACCTGCAACATGATAAGAACAGAAGCAAACTAATAAGGAACCAGAATCAGAAGATTTTAGTCATTACTGTCCGAAACGGACACTTACTACAACACTAATGAAGGAGAATACGTATCTTGGAACAATGCGTTTTCTTCCTTTTATGGTCAACTCTACAGCTGGGAAAAGGTAACGTGTTGGGAGCATTTCACAGACTGATCCTTCACTTTGAAGCCAATTCCTGCATTTCAAATATTTTTCAAATCATGTAGTGTCTTTAAATAGAAGATTTAGATGCCGGAACTGCCGGATACGCGAGATATGGCATTACCCTTTATTTCTGATTCCTTTTTACTTTTTACTACAATACGTGACCACACAGAAAAACAAGTGGCATTTTCCGTGGTAAGTGTCAACTCTGCACCTAAATCCGAAATAGTGGTCAAATTTTGACCACGAAAAGGGTAATTTGACCTTTCGTGGTCAAAAATTTGACCACTATTTCGGAGGTTAGGTGCATAGTTGACACATTACCACGGAAAATTACCACGTTGTTTTTAGTGTGCAGCTGGACGGACTACTACGGATATGATAGAATTATACTGGAGTTGAGGAGTTATGAGAACAACATAAACACGACAGGCTAGAAACACAGGGTCCCGGCAAGCTGGGTGAGGGGATTAAAAAAAAAAACATAGAAATTGTACCTAAAAACCTTTGAGGATTCGAGTTCAGAGTGAAAAAAATTTACGCAGTAGCCTAAAATGCGAACTACAGGAAAGACAGGACACTTTTCCTTCAGTGATCGCTTATGTTTCAGTGATCACTTCATTTCAGTGATCGCTTCCATTCAGTGATCGCTCCCGTTACTCAGCTAGCGGGAGCCCGCGCGAAAGCGGTGGCCTCACGCTAGTAAAGTAATGTAAAAAATTTGAAAACATCCCGGACAGCGTTTTTCTTGGTGATCGATTTTAGCCGTCATTTTATCATATGCCGCATAGAACTGTGTAACAAATTTTGGCCGCGAAAACAGTGTTTTTCATGACGTGTAACATCTTGAAAACGAAGTCCGTGAACCCCATTTTTTATTACAGATTTTGAATCAGCACCAAATTTTAAAGAAAATTCAGGAAGAATTCTATCATGCGGCATCCACACCTTAAGTCTGCAAGTATCATAGACATTCAATATGCATTATTAGTGTACAGCAGAGTATAAAGTATTACGGTAGGTACAGACTGTTTGATCTTATTTAATACACCAATATTTCGAGATATTATTTTGGACAAAGCACTGATGTGTTGTTTCCATGTTAGGTTTTCATTATGATAACTCCAAGAATTTCGTATTGGTTTCTTTCAGGTGAATTTGTCCAAATCGACATCGATTACATTAGCGAATCAGGCACAGTCTCGCTTTGTGAATTTGTGTCTTTAGCCTTGTAGCACTCTTCAAATCGTACCTAATGTGAAGTTACTATGGGGAGTGCCTAATATCATATAGAATTGTTTTAAGGATTGACGGATGCATGTATAACATATGCGGAGGGATTGACACACAGTTGTATATCGTCTCAATGCCGGCAGTACCAATTACCGTTGTTAAAGGTTCAGAATTGTATAAAGATATCCAAGATTTGGAGGAGAGTAACTTTTTGTCTTAAATGACAACGGGCCGAGGTTATACACTTTAACATCTCGTTTCTCCAAGTGCAATTCAAATACCTTCCACACTGACTGGTAATTCCATCGTTGAAACAGCCTCGAGTGTTCGTGATCTAGGAGCTATTTGATGAAGCATGTGTAGGGATCAACATGTTAAATAGCATTTGCTGTGCGCTACCTTTGTGCTTAAGGAAGATTGGCCAACTGCGCAAATTTCTTGATCAAAATCTCACGCAGACTCTTATTCAGGCTTTGTCATTAGCAGGGCTTGACAACTGTAACAGCCTTCTTTATGGACTCCAACAGAAAGTCATTCAAAAACTTCAAAGAATACAAAACATGGCCTGATAGGGTTAGCATCTCTCACAAGAAATATGACCATATTACCCATGTTTTTGCGTGACCAGCTCACCATTGGTTACCTATTGACCTCAGGGTCATATTTAAAAATTATTCTCCTTAATAGAAGCATTCATGGCATTGCCTCCATTTTATTTGGTCCGCGCGGAGTGCTCCCTATATTCCATCTCGCAGTCTTCGAGCAGGCCAGTTCAGACCTGAAAGCCATTTGCAAACAGTCCGTTCCCGTACTAAGAACCTATGGGGTTCGGGCTTTTGCTGTAGACGCCACGAGGCTATGGAAGCCCTTCCAGATCACATCCAACAAGCTTCCAGTGTCTAAAAGGACACATTCTTCACAGATTGCATCAGAATGAGTTTGTTTTGTAACATTCTTTGATCATTTTTTGCCCAATTGTGTTGATTGCTTTGTGTTGTAGTCATGCAGTATTTTCATATAATTATTCTGCCTTTTGTATGCCTTGCGCAGTCGGAGACAATTCTTATTGTGTTTTGCCGCTCTATATTGGCTTATTATTATATTCTATTATTATTAGTTTATATTAATTTGGTTGCCTTAAACCAGTTATGACTCTTCGAGTTCTTTATTTATCAGGTCTATTTTGGTATCAAGGTATGGGTGAGAATTACAAAAATTGTGGTCATCGCGCAAGCAAAAGTTAAAATCTAATAGGTGATACTGTTTATGTTCATTCACATGAGAGTATGAATATACCGAGGGCCCCAGGATGGATCCTGCGGAACTCACATAAAATCTGTTTGGAATCAGATTGGCGGGCGAGATATGAAACATACTGCGTTTGTTGGCTAAATAATTTTTGAACCATTTTAAAACTACACCTCTGAAGCCATAATAGTCTAATTTGTACAATAATATATCGTGATCCTAGTATCGAAACGCTTCGATAGATCTAAAAGATACTCAGTGTATGTTCTTATTGTCTCTACGAATTACAACTTATCCACCAGTTCATTCAACAATTGCCATGTAATAAAAGTAATAAGTAATAAACAACAATAAAAAAACATGAATCTAAAAAACTATGCAGTTACTTCATCATTGGTTATTTTCAATCATTCAAAAGAAATAAAATCTTGCACTTGCGAGCGCCTTAATAAAATCAATAATATTTCATCATAAGGCGGAAAATTTACTCCCAACAATTTTCGGATCTTCCTAAAATTGTATACCCAAGCATCAATCAGATCTTTTTTCATACTTCTTACATCACAAATAATATGAAAAAATATTATTATTCAAAACTCCGCAATGTCCTAAGGTCCATATTTCCCATCTGGATAATATTTTAATGCATAAAATTTGTTAGTAAGTCATTAACCCGCATTCGCAATCTACGAAAAGTGACATCATGATTTCCCTCCAGTCCCCAATTGTGCATGGTGAGAATAAACACAAGGGTGATTTTTTTCATTCGTTCCACTTATCCACCAACCAAAGTTGCCCTAACTTCATTGTACTACCTATACGAACATCAACAACAACTTTCTTAGTAGCTTATTTAGCAAGAAAATCTCTCTTTTATTCCAGCCAATTTCACAATGACCAGGAACCCAATCGCAAAATAAACACTAATATGATCGCCATATTATGAAGTGATAAGAAATTTGTGGTTGAATATCAATAATCAAATTTTTATCATTGAAACTTGGACAACCAATATAATAAAGCACTCATAGAGGTCTGCAAAAAATACAAACACTAATTGGTTTTAAATATATTCAATCCCAACCAAAAATACCAATAAACTCAGCAGTGTTAAAATAGAAACATCATTGGGTAATCTGAAAGCATTTGAAACTTTCAGCGCAGGAATATAGACAACTACAACCAACCATATTCAGCTTGCAACTGAACCATAGTATAGACTGAAGATCAGAATACTGCATTTTACGCATCCATTATCAGACATAGTAATTTTATAGAATGGTAACATGAACATTAAATATGACGATACCAGAAGAAATCTCATCAACAAATATCCTCCTTCTCTGGTCATAACAACCACGTGCAAAAATCGGGGTGTTAACATTTGAACACCAAGTAGGTGTCAAGCTTATTGGTATTGTATTTCTTGGTGTTGAAATTTCGGATTGCTGCGGCACAAATTTTAATTATGTATTTTGGTGGAAACCTATATTATGAAATAGTAGAGGTAAGCAGTTACAATAGAAGCAAACAATAAACAAATCAAACATTTCCTATAAAATAATCAGACCGTTACAAATATAAATGTGTTAACACCAAAGGTTAGGCTGTAATTAAACGCCAGAAAAGCAAGCCCGTATTGATTCCAGGAGAGTGTTAAATGGTTGTAAATTGGCACGGACAGTGTAAAAAGAACTTACACACCAACATTTAACACCCAAGCAGTGTCATATCGTACATTTAAACACCAAACGTTGTCTTTACTAACATGGTGGTATATTAACACCAGAATGGTTGTATAATCTAAAAACCCGTGGTGCGGGTCACGAGTGTTAAAAGCTAACGCCCACAGTTTTTGCAGTGCAGCATTCAGAAAACACCCTTACAATGTTGATTCAATCTTCAAATCCAACGTCATTGCGAATGAAAAAAAATATTGCTGGATTGGATATGGATGACATAATATTTTGTTTTCTTTTCTGGCAATTTTTCGTGTTATTTCGTGATGAATCATCAAAAAACAAAACAAACAATGGTGGCGTCAAAGTTAGTATTAGATGGCCACCGTAGTCGGGTGAACGCAACTATAGTCCGGGTGGGAACCATAGTCTGGGCTCCATAGACGATAACGGAATAAAGGGTGAAACTAATGATGCGTGAAGAGTCGACTGAATTGAGTGCCATATTCCTTACCGTTGTAGCCGGACTGTGAGTACGTCGGACTATAGTTACTTCTACACCGGTCTGCCATGTCCAATAATAACATGTCAAAAATTGTAAGCGCAACCAGTATAAGTAGGTATAAGCGTAACTCTGTGTTGTAACTTGTAGTAAATCCAATCTCGACTAGTAGTACAAAATTTTGAGTGATTAATATGTAGAAAACCTTAAAGGGACCCCTGAAACGTGATTCTTAAGTGCCGCAAATAGTGCCTTAAGAAGGGGGTCTATTTACAAAGATTACACAGGGGTCAAATTTTTAAATTGATCCAATCATCACGATCATGTTGAAAAGTAGGCCTATATCACGTTATTTGTCTAACCTTAAGGATTCAAAAAAGGTATAGTTTGTAATATACGACTAAAGCCTGGGAGTTATAAGTTGCTCTGATTTTGATTTAAATTAAGGAATAGTTTTGACTGTCTGAAATGCTTAGTTACCAATGTAATGGCCCAAAGGACGTTCAGCGTCCCGGTGTATTCAATGAGCTGGGGGGGGGGGGGGGGGGGGGGGGGAAAAAAAAAAAAAAAAAAAACAACTCACCAAAAATGTCAAAAGAAATTACAGCAATACGGAGTGCAAACCACAAACCAATTTGGGTGCTTTGATGTGGGTCGGTCATGGGTGTTCCCATGACCCACATACGACCTCGTCCTCGTTCGTTATTCATTCAAAAAAAAATCAGATATAACCCTTCCAGTGGAGTGATTCTTCAACTCCAACGGTTTTGGAATAAGAAAATATTCCTTGACAACATATAAAAAATTCTGAAATTTTCGTCATGATTTCGCTATAGGCCTACGTGTTAAACCAATGGCGACGTCTGAAATTGGGATTTCTTGGCCGCCCTCCCTGCAAAAGGTCAAACGATCCACTTTTGCTGAATTTTTTTGATAAAAGGTCCAAAATTATGAAAAAGTTTGACAAGAAAGTCAACTTTTTGGTGATGAAATGTTCAAAAAATCCAAAAACGGACCCTTTTTTGGGTTGGGGGGGGGGGGGGTATGGTCCATTTTTACCAAAAAAATCCATTTTTTTTCCAAAAAAAAGTCCACTTTTTCGAAGTCCCGCACCCCCCCCCCAACCAAAAAAAATCCTGCGTACGGCCCTGGATGAGCTTGACCTTGTTTTCACCCTACTTTGTTCAGCAAGCATTTAAGACAATCAAAATCATTCCTTATTTTAATCCTATGAGGTCTATCAATAATTTGAACCATTTTTTATCCAAATCGCAGTAACTTTGACCCTGTACAACTGAAAATGACCCTTTTTGTTGATTTTTCTGTTTTAGCCTATAAATCCAAAACTTTAGATTGCATATATATATAAACTATACCTTTTTGGAATCCTTATGGTTAGACAAATATATACCCTGGTATATTTTTCAACATGACTGGATCAATTTAAAAATTTGATCCCTGTAATTTTGTGTAGACCCCCCCCCCTTAAGGCACCATTTGCGGCACTTAAAGTCTGACTCAGAGATTTCGAAATATTATTTTTTTGTGTAATAATGAAAAATAGTCAACTAGAACTAAAGATAGTAACCTAAAATGCACAATTCCGAAATTTGAGATGAAAGGGATTTTTCGTTTTGATGCAGTAAACATTTATGTGTAGTATTACGTCCCATAGGATACTGTGTATAATAAAATTTCCGGATCCGGAATTTTTAAACAAAATTGTGATTTTCTATATGAAGGAATTCGATTTAAGCTTAGCAATTTCACACAGTGATTAGTATATGGACAAGCTTTATGTACATGCAAAAAACACGATTTTTTTGGAATTTGAGGGCGCCCTCCTCAGGAAATCTCTGAGTCGGCCTTTAAGAATCCCTCGCTATAAGACTTCCAAAACTTTTTTTGACACAGTCTACTGTTCGGAAGAGGAGGCGGCATTTTGTATCGCTCAACTTTGGTTTGGATATGAGATATGTATATGGCATCTCTCTGTAATCAATATTTTCCAAATTCAAGATGGCAGCCAATATAACCATTTAAAGATATTTAAAACATAGTTATATCAACTAATTATTATTATAAATGTGTAAATTAAGGTATGGGATAAATATTTGACAATTTGACATCCTTATAGCATTTTGTTTCGTTAACGTGCAAATTGGTTAACATGCATGGGGTCAATATGGCAGTATGGCAGCCTTTTTACATTCTTTAAAACCTATAAATTACAATACAGCTGTATTGTATTTAGTTATAGCATCCAAAATTATTATTAAAGTTTAAATTAAAGAATGAGATATGTGTCTTTGAACATTACAAACTCGTATCTGGTATTTTTGTTTTGACAAAATTCTTAAAATTCAAAATGACGGCCAATATATTATGAATATATGACAATTTGTAGGTTTTAAACATATTAAAAGGCAGTCATATTGACTGCCATTTTTATTGGTAAGCATGTTAACACACTTGGAATATCAGATATGAGTTCCTACTGGGTATAGAACCCGTATGTCTCTTTCACAAATACCTGATGAGTTATAGTTAATGAATGACTTAGGGGTATATTGGATTTCGGAGTGGCCATATTGGATTTTGGTGGTGATTTTGTGATCAAATCACATCAAGAATCCGTCCAGTAGATCCTCATAAAAAAATGATAGAAGTCTGTACTCCATTCCACCCTGCGTCCATATAGGCTAGCAGATTTCATAGGTTCCCATGCACCCCACTTAAAACTAAATTCTAACATGATTTTTAGTATCTCTACGACATATTCTTAAAGAAATTTGATCAGTGTTACCAAAATCAAATATTGTCCCACGGCGTCCGTTTGGCGGCCATCTTGGATCTAAAGAGATCAGTCATATAAAAGATGGTTCAATTTGGGGGAATCAGAAAATATATACTTTGGCATATTTGTGATGCATATACTGAGATATGGGTGAAAATGTGATAAAGGTCATTGAACTTTTGATTGGTCGTTATACAGGGGGCCAAACTTTCCAAATGCACAGATCTTGGCAGAATTGGTGTTAAGTTGATGGCATGAGCATGAGCAATCCAGAAAAGTATAGTTTGCAATATGTTTAGTTAGGTAGTAAAATTCGGTGTAAAGCTAGCCCTTGTCAAATTTGTATCGTTTTGTATGGGAATTAGGGACTAGTCGTCTCTTTCCTAAAGAATAAACCAAAACGGAAGACCCTAAATGGAAACTGTACATTTTCAGATTGCCAATGCTCATACCAACAATTTGACACCAATTTTGTCAAGATTAAAGCATTTTGAAAATTTGGCCCCCTGTACAATGACCGATCAAAAGTTCAATGCCCTTTATCCCATTTTCACGCATGCATATCACCCATGCATAAACATTACAAATATGCCAAATTACACATTTTCTGATTCCTTATGATGAGACGAATCATTTTAGATACCTTTAGCTTTCAACTAAATCGAACCACTTTATATGACTCACACACTCACCCGAAATGTTAAAAAAAACCACACAGACAAAAAAAAAAACAAACCGCAGACATGTCATCGGTATAAACTGAGACCGTAAATGGTAGACTTTTCATATAGAAGTCCCATAGATGCAAATGAGGTATTACAATTGATTCCGTCATGCGCTGTATAACGTTGTGCAGTAGCGCTTGACGGAATGAATAGCAATACCTCATTTGCATCAATGGGACTTCTATACGAAACGCCTACCCAATAAATAAAGAAAGGAACCACTAAATTGAACAAATAGAACGAGTAACTGTAACGGTAATAATGTTAATTACCTTTGTTTTTCAAGTAAAACAATCTTGACCGTGTCATGACGTGATAAGTTATACTTAATTTGTTCTATATGTAGCCCGTGGTACGGATTGCGTAAAAATCAATTACCGCACATATCAATTATTATAATATAGATACATTAAATATTTAAATAAATACTGTACAATTACAAATGTTGCAGACGGAATTAAAATGATTTCGGGTTTATGTGTACCTAGTTCGCAATGCAACCCTAAATATACGAGCAATCAGACGCAATCTTTTATCGGAATGACATTTCGTTACCTATTAACGCTATAAGTTCATTTTACTACGTGTAATCCAGCCTGGTGTAATCTTTAATGACTTCTAAATTGGGGATTTCTTGGCCGCAACAGTCTGCTTCCACATCAGACGATGTGACCAAGTCCCGTTTCAATATGCAATTCAAACTCAAATATGTCGTTCCTGCCACGACTGTCATGCAAACTACAAAGCCGCAATGAATTTGGGTCACCCACACAGGTAACATAAAAACCTAACAACGCCCCACTGACGAACACCAACTAACTTAGTAGCTATTCATAATTCTTACGGTGCATATACTCAAATTAGACAAAAAATTAAAGTATTTCCATTAAGTCAAATACTGTCTTTTTCTATAACAAAACTTTTTTATAAAATTGCATAAAAGCAGTGTATATGATGCCCAATGCGAATGGTAACGTTAATATAAAACAATGAATCAAGTATGTTAGGTGAGGGTTAATGATCCTCAGCAAAATTAACATTTCTGTTGTATAGTGCCTATTTATGTTAATCATTAAGGTGCTCGTGACTGCGTCTGGAAGGCCTAAAAGGTTGATAAAGTTGGTCAGGCGTTCTTCCACTGACTTCCCTTCCTCCAGAACACTTCGTGATTTGAACTGTTCGAGGATCTCCTACTTTTTCATCCAGAAACTGTAAAACTGTATTCACAATCGAATACAATGCTTCACAAACTCTACTCTTGTACAGAGCACGAAACCAGCATCCACGTATCCAAAGCACCAACTTTTTTCGGGCCAATTTCCTTCCTTCCTCTCCAACGTCACAGGTCTCTTTCGCTTTTTTGGTCGAAGATCTTCAAGGCTCTGTCGTTCATGACGAAGATCATATTGCGTTGCCCACTAAAATAAATGGTGCTTTTTTGGGCAGTACGGACGTAATTCAGGCACCCACAATTCACGGACATTTCCAAATGAATCAGGCGATGTAACAGAAAAGCAAACCAGTATCCTCTGTTCCAGATATGACGGGGACGGAAGCCTGTCGTAGTCCTTCTTTCCAGCGTGTCAATAGGTACAATCAGACGGTCTCTATGCCCCGTCACGTTTACTGTATCAAAAAGAAATGAAATAAATATAGCTTATTGTTTGTTTATAAGATGTGTGAAGATTGAAAATGTAAACGGCTGTGGCTTTATAATGTCATCAGAGACCCAGCCATCATTTAGCATACCTGATTCAGTTTGAAGTAACAAATTACCATTTTTGTCATGAAAGGATCTTCATTTGACAAATTAAAGGTAAGCGAGCGCCCTATCGACAAACCTTGCCCTCATTGTACTCCACACATGGACATTTTTGGTATCAAGAAGAAGGGGAGTTTGCACTTCTTTTCATTACCCAAGGCCCCAGTGAGTTTTTAGATCTCCTCCACGGTATTCCCCAACCTGCAATCTTTCAAGACCTCTATATTTTTTACAAAACAATTAAAATTTTTTAAAAAGAATCTTTCTTACGCAGAATATGTATCAAACACGTTGGAATATGATCTTCAAAAAACGATCGGTGCGTAACTAATAGTAGACTTTCCTTGCCCACTGCACGTCCTCCAACTACGACGACTAGTTTACAAGTTATCAGACCTTGCCTCTCGAAGTCAGTTTTCCTATACTTTTTACTTGCGAAGTATTCACAAAACACTCTGTAATAAAATCGTTTCTTTGGCTTTGCGTTGTTTTATTCTGTCTTTTTTACCCATCTCGTGTACTTTTAAATACAGTTGACAAGTGACCATTTCATCACCTTTGTTATTTTCTTTAATACCCAAAACTTTTTTTGGCTGCCATTGTCATTGCACTCGGCTTTTGGCGTGTTCAAGCAGGTCATCTTGTCAGCGCTCAATATAAACATGACGTAATTTTTGACCCAATCATAAACGCGTTCTATAAATAGCTGGGCAATTCCACACATGACATCAGGAAGTAAACAAAATGCAGGTGGTGTGGGTCGGTTCGCGGCCATTCCTGTAAAATAAAAAGCGGTGCAGATTCATCGCTGGTTAACTATTCCACACATGAAAATTTGTATCTACCTATCATCTGCAAACCAGGGGGCCCTGCCCCTTTTGTTGTCAGTAGAAAGGGTGAGTGCATTATCGAGAATGCTTAATGAAAACTAAGTAGTGGACTAGGACATAAACTGTCTAAATGATTGTATCATGAGAATACACGAGACGGAATTATATACCAGGCCTGTGGTATATAATCTGTTCGCTCTTGTCAAGTACCCTTTACGATGTAAGCGTACTTTAAGCGTGATGCGCGTAAAATGTTGATGTGCGTTCTACTGCTAAGCCCCGCCCTTCTGGATGGTGCGCGCGCATACAGATTGTAAAAGTATTTTGATAAATAAAATAGTATACCAGGCACTTCGCATGGGCTAAAGTACACGAGTAACACGATTCGTCATGCATTAAATGCATATGGCCTACGGCTTTTATTATTGTGTCTTGTATATAGGCCGCTTGCAATAATATATCAGGGTAGTGAGAAGCAAGATGAATCGTGATAATCAGAGCAAAGAATATAACCAAAGGAAATGACACAAAATTGACAATTCCAGATATCAAGCTACAATCAGAAAAATAGATTATTGATTTGTCCGGGGGGGGGGGGGCATGGCATTTGTCGGGGGCATTGTATATTCAAAGGTGGATATGATGCTAGTTCTGCTAAGCATACTCCACATTATGTCTTTAAAATGTTGTCATTAACGGATGTGGAGTTATGCAACAAAAAACACATGGAAATACCTTTCCTGCCTGTTACCTACCTCAACTTGTCGATCTCAAAACCCTCTAAATTAGGGGTTCATTCATAGTAGGTTTGGGTTATGAACGATTGTTTATGCAACGGGCTTGCCCGAGGGCATAAACAACGTTTTTACTTACAAAATTATAAATCATTACATATCAAATTCAGTATAAAATTGCATGATTTTGACCCCAATTTGGCGTTCGTCCATGGCAGCCATGCAGAAACGATCGTTTTTCTATACATACTCAACGTGACGGTATTGACCAATCGCCGTCCCCGATAATTACAGGTAGTACAGAAGTACGATATATCATGTTTTCACTATCAAACACACTTGAGATCGATATAATGCGATGACATTGTGGAAAAAAAATAAAAGAATTAGAAATGAAAAATTTTGAAGGAGAAAATTGTGACTACACTCACTCTGCATGAGAAAGTTGTTCTCTGGAAAATGATGGATTCTACTGTTTAAAAAAATTTTTTGAGGATTAACTATTTCAAAAGGTAATTATTATCTAAGGAACATATATCAACTCGATTATTTCTAAAGTGCTTTTGATATTTGGTGGTCGCAGTCTGCAAAGTTGGCTCTTTGAAATGGCCTGCTAATGATGGTAACAGGGGAAAGGATTCCATGTGTTTTTGCAGAACTCCACATCCGTTAATGACAACATGTTAAAGACAATAATGTGGAGTTATGCTTAGCAGAACTAGTTATGAGCATGAACTGAAAAAGGCACCCTAAACAAAAGTATTCCACCAAATAAAATACACCCTCACAAGTATTTTTGCACTGTTTGCTTTACCACTATAAACTTACAAGTAAGCAAGCCATTGTGTCATTAATATACCCTTTATTACCTGCTTGCTTAATAACTTGATCTTGTGTCTCTGCTTATTTTGAGTATAACATTACCATAAAATACGTACATCACAAA
>JAMKCH010014637.1:0-38483 GCA_023653785.1 Ophioderma brevispina
CAGGTCTTCATTGACGATCAGAGTAACATAACATAGTGGGTCATTTGGGCTATATTTCAGATCCTCAGGGAAAATCTGTTGGACTATCCTATAAATTCTTGTGCAAAGTTTGTTCATGAATAACAATACGATTGAGTTCTGTATACGTGGTACTTTGTTCTTGTAGAGTAAGCACAAAGCTACAACATGTATTATTATGCTTTGGAATATACTGGGGAGGTAAAACGTGAATGATTGATGTTTATACTCTTCTATTTTATGCACCCTCTGAACCCCCCCCCCCCCCCCCAGAGGAAAGCCACTTACAGGGTAGTAGATATTAGCAATACACATCAGCATAATAATTCGATTTCCCGTTCTCGGGGTGTGGTGGGGGGGGGGTTTTATAATGAAATTCGATTTGCCCATTGAATCCTACACTAAATTTCCTCTAAAAGTGCCATTTTCTTCAAAGATGACATTTCGTGGTTTTTCAAAGTTCGGATCAGAAACTTCACATTTAAAGTTTATTATTTTGGTGAAAAGGGTACCAAAACGCAATGGATGTCCAAACTGAGGGTGGGGGAGGAAAACTGAGGGCGCTTCTCTCTGCTTATCCTGCCAGGTCTTTCATTACTCAAATACATCACACTGATTTTCCTAAAATGAAAACTACACGATCGTGGCTATCCAAAATCCCCCGCCCCAAATTTGCTACCCTTGCGTTTTTGTTACAAAGCACGTCGTATAACAAACAACATCCCTCTGTCTCTTCCTCCACGCTGTGCCTCGTAAACCGATTTTTCGAGTAAACGCTTTAGTACATGGTGGGAACTGTATTTGTTGTGAAAATTCAAGTACATCTTGTCAACCAAGTGTTTCTAAATCAAAATCATGAGGCTTCCAAAAATCATGGGTGCATTTTTAAAAAAAATGGGGTTCTTGGATGACTTCTAAGGGGGTGCAAGGTTTACATTAACACTGGTTTCACAGTGGGCAAAATATAAAAGGGGGTAAATGTGTTTTAAAGTATACCATCATGTTCAGTACCTTTTCAAGGATTAAGACGGTATATTGTGCCCTACATGAGTGTTTATAGTACAAGAGTTATCACTGTAAAATGGTTAAGGTCACAACTGGGGGTAAAAATTTCAGATCAGTGGTTTGTTCTAAAAAGGGTACCAATTGGGTTCGTCTTCTGTACAGAAGGCCGAAATCTAAAGGTCGCGTGTTGTTCAATGACGTTTTGATGATAATTAAGAGGGCAAATATGCCGTGGTCCAAGGGTCTATGGAGACCACTAGTTATATTTCTAAAAGTCTCATTTGAAAGTGGAAAACGAATATATTACATTGTCTTATTGAGTATGACCAGTGAACGATTTAAACCCAGTTTCAACAAAACGCGACCATTCTGTAAAGAATGACCTTGAACTTTTCTGAGCCTATTGTACTTAAAACAATAGGTCGTTACATATGGCAAACGTGCCACTGTTTTAGAAACCTTATGAGACAGCCGCGCAGACTGGGATACATTTAAAACAATTTTTTTAACACACTTTTATTGTTTACCCCTGTAAAAATTTGCCACCTTATAAATACCCAAGAACACATTTTAAAAAAGACACCCATGATTTTTCAGATTCTCCGAGAAATTCTGTATTGGAAAAACATGGTGTCGAAATTCGTATATGAAAAAAACTAACCAAAACATTTCATACGTTTCCCCATGTAATACTTTCTTAGACAGTTGATATTTTTTTAAGATTAAAGGGCAGAGTCAAAATTAGGGATAATATGCATGCATTGAAGTTAATATATATAACCTCAAGCCACCGTTAGAAAATTGTAATTAATTTGCGTTAATCGTTACTGATGTACTACACTGCCTGAAGTTTTATTTGAAGATAATTCGTCCGTCTTTTGATTACGTTATTGCGTTCTTTTGGTAAAAGGTATTCAGTACGACATAGAAAATGGGCTAAGTGTGACGCATCTTTTTTCCTTTGTAATGGTTGTAGAAAGCTGTGCATTAGTTGTCTCTGCAAAGATTCTTTTAAATGTTCCGTTTGAAATACTTTTAAGGAAGATTTAGTTTTAAAAGATTTCACAAAATTGCATTACTTTGAATCAATTCCCGATGGATCACCAAACGATGGGTCGTGCGGGATCTGAGTGAGTGCGTTTGTCAATTAAGGTTCGAGGCGATCGGTTGCAAGATGTGCACTGACATGATTCAGCAATTCTGTTATAATTGCATTTCTCTAGAGTATCGTCTAGGTCTATTATGACGTCATCAGAGGATTTATAGACTCTTTCGAAGGTCCCGAATGACAAATTCGGTGTGCATGGTCAATCCTACAAAGAAAAAATATATTCAAGGTCACAATGTGGGTAAAATTTCAAATACATTGGATTGTTTTTAAAATGGTGTCAAATTATTCGTCTAGTTGTACATAAGAAACATACAGTAGCAGCTACAAGTATATGACATTTTGTTATCTAATCAGAATGCCAAATATCGCCTGTGTGCAGGAGATAAGGTCCTCCGGACTCCCCCCCCCCCCCATAGTCACTCTACAACGTGATTGAACTCTCACGCAACATTATTTCACGCTTTATTCCGTTGTCCGTCTATGGCGTCCGGACAGTGGCTCCCGCGGCGAACCATATCTCCTTTTTCAGGGGGCTATTGGGCCTATGGGAGGTTACAAGCCAAAAATTCTAAAAGTCACACACTGGACTTTCAAACACAGATGCAGTACTTTCTTACTGATCATTTTGAACAAAATCGGACCATTTTGAAAATTTTACCCCGGGACGACCTTGTACTGTTCGCATTGTACCAAAACTATAAGTTATAGATAGGGAAATATACCTTGTTAAGCTTACACTGTTACAAATGTCCGTAAATTAAGAAAACAGATTTTTTCCGTAAAATTTACTGAAAATCTGTTTTTATGAAACAATAAGAATAAAAAACAAAAAACATAAAAAATGTAAATTTACGGAAATATTTCAAAAAATTTCTGGCAGCAAATTTCCGGAATTTTTTTTTGTTCGTAATTTTAAATTACGGGAAAAATTTCGTTAAAATACACATTTTTTTTTCCGTAATATGAGACAAATTTCTGTAAAATTACTGTCAAAGTTCCGTTAATTGACAGAAATTTCTGTAAATTTACCCTAAAAATGACTGGAATACTGCTGCCAGAAATTTCCGTAAATTTACGGAAATATTTTTAACAGTGTCAGAGCGTAATAAAACGGTATATATTTTAACACGATTTGACACTTTTTATTTTTACCCTGTACACATGTCTATTCCGTCTTATTTCTGTACTTTCCATAGTAGAGCTTTTCTTATATTTCACTGTTATTCCTGATATCAAATATTGTCAAAAACAGTATAAAAACATTATTATGAATCTGCTGTACAAAATATTGTGTTAATCGCCTACTTCTTAATTGACCAGTCATTGTAACAAAAATGCTAACAGACAGCCAATGATAACCTGAACAAACAGTCTATGGTGTCACAAAAACGAAGCTAGGATGGCTATGATGATCACAACTGGACCGATGACTAGTCTAGGAGCCAGTCGCATTAAAAAATGTCAAATTTGACATTGATGCCGAAACCAGTTCATATAATAGCTATTAGGAGTTGTTCTGTCCGATGACGGTTGTAATCAGTACTGCCACTGGTAGACAATATGGCGGTTACTTTCACGTTGGTGATATTGCGATTGGGGCTATTGAAGTGAGCAGCGACATGTTTATTGGCCACATTGTTTTTCTGGATTGTAGTGGTCGCAAAATCTGACGGCCAGAGGAATTTTTGTTTTGTCCCAATTTATAGACTAACAAATCTCTTTTCAAGAAGTCCATTTCACACAAGAGCTTTGATAGCAATTACAGTCCTATACAGCCAAAAGAAAATTACTACCACAGACAGCTCAACCACTAACAGCTTCCACCATCAAATCTAAATCTATGATTGCGACAATGAGACACGTGTTACCAGCAGGATGAAACCAGGGTGCCTGGAGAAAACCGGTAAGAAGCGCGCATTCCAAAATCACATAAAGTCAGGGGACTTGACTGAGAATCGAACCCGGACCAGTCAACTGCCACTGTGCCAACCCACCGATTCCCTCACTACATACAATAACGGACATATTCAAATCCAGTTGAAAAACCAATATTATTGGCCTGGTTTTACGCTAATGGTTACCATTATTGAATGTATTTCGGCCACCACATAAAAGTGAGCAAAATAATACGAATGTGACAAATAGAAGCTTCACACCATCCATTAGGAACATTTTGCTTTGGTCCAAACATCCCAATTCGTATTTCTTCCTTATAAGAACAGAACTCATCTTCTCTGATACAAGGTAATTGGACAGAAAGATGATCGTACGATTGTAAATACTTAACAAACACTTCACCAGATGCAATGAACGTCATTGAACAGGAAAACCTAGGTAGTTTCATTCAATCATTCAACTTTTCAAAGCAAAACTTATATAGCGTGTTACATAGAAGGTTTTCTTTAAACATGTTCGAGGGCCAAAACTACATAGGAGTTTTTGTCGCCCGATGACGATGTACATACATACGGTAATATCAATTAAAAATTACAACACAGTCTGCCATGTTCTGATTATTTGTAGTGACTGTACCTAAAATATTTCGTACTAGGCCACACTAAAGGTAAAACAGGATTCTTTTGAAACAAATTTGGTAACAGAAGCTTTCTCTCTTGCATATGTCGACTTATGACTGAAAAGTTGTCCTCACGTTTGTGAGTGATGTAGCGCCTTGGCGACTCGTTTGCCTGCAGCTGAGCTCATAACAAATTGATTTCCGTACTGCACGCATGGTGAGGGCATCGTAGCACTTCTCTACATCTCTCATTTGTCCGATGAAAGCACGACCGATGACTGCTTCGTGCCCTTCTTGCTTTACCCACGTCATGTACAAGACCATCTCTGATGCTATATCTCTATCTCCCAGGCTAGATACCGCGGCCTACAACTTCTCTTCCTTTTTTTCTATTTCTTCTTCTGCATCGGGTTATTAAAATGTTGTTGGGTCGATAAAAATCTCGGTGTTTACAGGGTCGTGCGACAGATTGAGCTACCGCATAAGACCAGATCGTTTCGACATAGATATTTGCTGCATAGCTTGTTGTAAATTGGCTGAATTCTGATCTCATTTGACATTTCACTTGTCATTGTTGATGTTGGGGAATTTACGAGGTGGAGTGCCACCCTTTTGGGAGTATAAAATGTATTTCTGTTAACGTGAAGAAGACGTTTGATTGTGGAGTATACAAGGTGTCACCTAACTGAGAACCATAATAGGAAACCAAAAGTCAGCCAAATATTGGATGTTTCAAGGATAACAGGTAAGAATAGACGTTAATTCACAATCTGATATCCTTCCAACACAATTACACTAGCTTGTTTTTTCATATCAACATGCGTCTTCAGTGCAAGGTATTTTTTAAGATGAACCGGATTTCAACATGTGAGTTTTTAATTTTGAATTCAATATTGTAACCCCAAAGGATAAGTTTCAAAAGTTTCACGAATAGTGACAAACGAGTCCATTGGAAGCTATTAATTGGACACTATGTGTAAGGGAACACCGGACAGTTCGTTGCCAAATAATATATAAATTCTTCAGAATGTCGACAGGGTGAGCGAATGGCAGAAGATTTTACGGTGTGGCTTCATATAAAAGTGTGTGTGTGTGGGGGGGGGTTGTGTTAAACTGTCTTAGGGTGACGGGCTATCTTTAACGGACATTGTGTATCCGTACACACACACACACAGACACACAAGCACATCATGACGCACTGAAGGACACGCAGGGGTACAGAGCTGCAATGTGTTTTCTGAGAAAATCTAAACAAAAACAAAGGTTTTTGCATTTTGCTCTTGATGAAAGATTATGCCGCCAAAAGGTCACCAATTTTATTTTTAGGTCAAAAGCAAGGAAATTAATAGAATAAAACAACTTGATGACAAATCTACAATTACCTGTTCGGTTAAAATAAAATCGTGACTCCTGATTTTAATGATAAAAATCGTAATTTCAAAACATGCATATCATTTCCATCTAAACTTCTTTGAAGGTATTTTAGTTCAATAAAAATAAATCTAACCGTACACAAAGCGCTACATCGATAAAAACTGAAAGCGTGTGCTATGTGAAATATGGTATTACTGCCGCATTTTCAGCTAGATATTTTCCCAATTCCCGCACAACTCGCTACACTTCAGATTCTTCCGAGTATCTTTCGATTCCTCCAAGAGTGCAAACCTCTCCTTTGCGAATGCCAATGTACCTCCACAAATTAAGGCATCAGCTCCAAAGAATTGATATTGTAATAATTATAACAGTAATCATTGTTTCCTAGCATATGCTCCCACTTCGCAGAAATAAAAGAAATGCGTTGTACTGTGTTATGTTTCCATACTAGGACTTGACATTTCAACTTGTTGTCTCATTATACAAATAAAATCGACAATCGTCTGGTCACGTGGTCCAATGTATCCATTGTCGACAATTCCCGCGATGAACCAGTGTGAGATACGCATTAGAAAACACCCAACAAAGCATGAAAATATCGATGGAATTGTGGAATACAAACCCACCAGAGAATAGCTGACCATTCTCTGTAGAGTGGCTTGCTTTTAAGACTACATGTATAAATAATGGCGCGCATCAGCAACAGCATAAATCACCAAATTCCAAACGGTTTATGGTTCAGTCGTCTGTAAGGGTCCCCAGACCTCATTATTTAATTATTTTGACCTTTTTGGGTGGATCACTGACAGTGGCCTTTAACGAACATTCATTATTTTTTTCAGTTTAACCCACAAACTCGCACTCTCTTTTCAAACAACTAAGACGTGTAGCAAGTTTTTTCTATTCAATGTTATTCAATTTTATTCATTTTTATTCCACGGAGAATAGACAAGAAAATACAAAGATGATTAATATATGGCCCATAAGGGTCTCGGCTTAAAACTACATCGCAAAAAAGGATGTGCGTGGAAGTTACATGCATTACAACAACAAAGCTTCCCTTACAAACTATTATCTATAACATAATTAGGGGGATGTCATACACTAGTCTGTTTATATTTTTCTCTCAGCCAATTACCGCGCCGCCGGTGAGGCTCCAGGTGAATAAGCAAGTAGCTGACATAAAAACATTATCGTATCATTGATTGAATTCCAGCACGAAGGTGAATTCCTATTTAAATAATTCAGGGATGGATACACTACACTGCTATAAGTAGTGATTAAGACGCATTCTTACACTAGACTAGCGAGAGGATTTTTTGCGATGTTGGGAAGTTAATTCAACATAAACCTTCAAGAAATAAAGGCAGACTCATGCGATTACAATAGAGTAGATCAATTCGGGTTATCAGTGAACTATGGCTATTAACATGATTAAAGATTGATACTGTAATACATGCACGTTAACTACGGAAAGTAATGTCGCAAGGATTGAGGTGATCAGCTGGAACCGGTTGGCGTTATTCGTAGAGTTAGGAATATTGCATAGGTAGGGGCTCTACCTATAGTGAAAATGTCAGCTTGTTTGAATTTGGCCACGAATGTTCAGAAGGGTCGAAAGCAACTACCTGAGCAGATAGATACTTTAGTGAATGGAAGATACCAGGTCTAGTAAATAAGCCCTGCCTGCAGGCCCTTTAAGCAATGAGGTTAAAGTACTGATTTTTGAAGCGGCAGGTACCTGCATGAATTTTTCATAAAGTATATAGTTTGGTTATTAAATAGAACAATTAGATTATTACACAAAGTAATTTTACATTCTGTAAAGATACTCTATTCCAAAGGCATGGCTCTGTGGGAGTAATAACTTCACAAAGTCCAGTTACGTGCATTTTCCCTATATCAATTATGTGTGCTTTGCAGAGTGCATTTTCAACTTTCAACATTCACGTTTCTATGGAGGATGTCCGTCAGCTTGTTGTAATGGGATAAAGAGATACAATAGATCGATCCATCAACGTTGTCTTATCTGGCCAGTCATCTAGTACTTCCTCAATCAATGCATCGATTCCTCAGGGATCAATCCTAGGCCCTCTCCTCTTCTCCGTCTTCATTGTTGATTTTTTGTGACGAGTGTAAAAATCAACTCTATCTGTATGCAGACAACTCAACCCTGTTCTGTGAGATCAAATCCACTGAAGACCCTAAGGCCATCACGGCTAACCTAAACAGATATGAGGATCTGGGCAGACAAGTGGTAGGTAATATTTGAACCATCAAAATGCAACGCGAAAACAATATCCAGGAAAGGGAACCCAACCAGGCTTGGCCTACTGTTTGGTAGAACAACTCTGAGGATGAGCTGGAGATCATGGGAGTCACAATCGACAGCAAACTGACCTGGACAAAGCATATCTCCAACATTGCATCAAGAGCTAGATGGAAACTGGGGACCCGAAAAGGAATGACTACCAAGCTCGGGATAGGAGGGGAGAGGAACTTTTTACAAGGCCTAAGTTCAAAGTGTAATGGAATATGCATCACTCTCCTGTATAAATGCTATCCCAACAACACTTGGATTGCTGGACGGACTTCCCGATCAAGATGAAGACTCTTCCGAGTTATTGGTGTGGGTTATGAAACATCTCATCTCTCCACCAAAAAGTCAGGTAGCAGCACTACGTCTTCCAACAAAAAGCACACCAGCATAGCCAACAGACCTTCATGCTCTGATATGTTGTCAGGAGAGGCCTTCCGTTCTAGCCTGTCAATGTCTTACCATGCTCTTCCAGTACCTGTCTCTCAGAACCATTTCACTGGCTTCACTTTCATCCACACCTCAGTACAGTCTGGATAAAGAAAAAAAGGAACAGTTGACAGAGAATGTAGTTGGCGATATCCTGAAATGCCGTTCCTTCATTCAAGAAAAGAGTAAAAGCATCTTATGTCATGTGTCTGAGGCTCGTCCCTGCGCCCCCGTTCTTTGTTTTTGTGAACACTGATTAGGACATGGTGATATCGATTAGTGCATTGCTTGCCTTTGGTAGTCTTGTCTTTTTTCATTCCTCATGGACTATGTTCACGTTTGCATTTTATTTTTTAAAAAAAATCATACGTATCTTATGCCAAGACTATCCCACAAGGGCTTATTGGGCAATTGGTGAATCCTTGTGACGTATAGGTTTAATAACATAGATTATTCCTACAAGAAAGGTAATAATTTTAACTGTAGGATGATTGTCCAGAAAAAATGAATACAAATGACTGATGGAAATACAAATTTGTTGGCATGCTATTATCAAACTTCACACATGTGTTCGAAACTACAAATACACGAAAATATATGGAAGGATTGTGGAACAAAATGAGAAAGAATCTTTAAACTCCACCGACTTTGCTCAGCTAATGGTATAGCACTGTGTAAGAAAAAAAGGCAAGGATGGTGAGAGTAGAGCAGAGAAACAAGATGAAACGAAGAGATGGGGAAGATTAGAAAAGGGAGTTATATCCTGTGAAGATCAATGAGTTGTTGCTTGAATATGAATTTCAATAGTTTTTGTTAACTGAATTTGTAAGTTCATTGCAACTTTTGGTTATTACCTCCCTGTAAATATTGCACAGAACTAGTCAAAACTTAATGAGGGGAGTTAGACTTTATCAGTCGGGCACAGTTAATCCCTAATTGAAGTCTTGACACTAACTAAGTTAAGGCGTAGATTACCAACTTTTGCTCATGGTATTGATATGTGTCTCCTTAATAGTTTTGGATAGTAGAAGATGAAATTGGGCCAGCCCTTGCTGTAATCTGGAAGTAATTAGTATATCAAGCATTCTAACATTTGATATGTGAGTGAATGAAATATTGATAGCTAATTAGAGGATCATTGGGTAAAAAACGTTTTTTGGAGGCATCCACGATGAGCCATATAAAAACCATTAAAGCATATTTGCACTTTTTTTGAAGAGAGCCCCCAATTTTTTCAAAAAATTGAGATTTTTACACTTTGCATTGGTAACTGCTAGTAAACCATACCTGTGATGGTTAAGCTCGAAAATGCTTGTTTCACAACGAAGGAATTTGTGATTAAATACTATTATCGGGAAATCCCCGATATAATTCAACATCCTGGGAAACGGCCTTCCAAGTGTAAATACCGGAAATAGCCGCCTGGTACGTGTCTACGCTCATCCATTAGTTGTTTTATTGGTTCATGGCAATCAAATTAAGAGGTTATGTTCCGAGGTGGCACTATTTCATCATGGACTGGACATAAACGTAGCATTTCCAGCTCTGCCGTTAAGTCACATCTGGATCAAATTCCTAATTACAAATCGCTTAATTTGATGATAATACGCATTTTTTAGCATTTCGTTCGCAGGTATAGTTTTCCTCGACATCCCCAACGTAAACGTGCCAAAATATCAATTTTGAAATTGGGGGCGATCTTCAAAAATGTGCCATTATTGCCTTTAGTAATCTTTTCCGTATCTACCCTAATTGAAATCATTACCTGCTCACATTACCACACTAGCCAAGTAGCCATCCGTATTGATTTCTTTTCTGGGTAGAGCACACTCTACAACTGAAAAGCTTCCCACCCACTTACCAGAAGAACAAGACAATAAGCCCCTTTGCATTCCAATTCTACTCGCATGTTCTCCACTTTGGGCTGCATAGAAATAACCACTTCCGGTGCGTGGCGATCCCTGCACTACTTGAATGGGTCCATCATGGTAGATGATTGTCTGCAACTGCACAGCGCTATTTCACTGTGATGGTGAAGAACCACTTGCAGCTGTGCTGTGAAGTATAGAAATGCACTTTGGTTTACAGTTACTCTTTGCTTCAATTCGAGTTATTCCTTACCAGGTCATCTTGTTCTGGACCTCCTGAACCGGAAGGACATGTTTCCACTTGAACACCACCCGACTGCGCATACGATGTCTAAACTCGAAAGGGGTTTTATTGAAAAAAAAAATTGGTTGGCAATTTTTACCCGTCTTATTCTGGAACTAACTAACATCGTAAATTTACAACTTCCGAGCATTTGTCATCAAATAACGAAGAAATTTATAAACACTTACTCCCAATTTACAAAATGAATGGAAAACTGATCTGTAAGACGAAACTTAAACCAACTGGGTGTACAAAAAGAAACTGTGGCAAAAGGATTTTTATATAGTCCTCCCTGGAGTCATAAGTCCGGCTCCATACATGACACGTAATAAAGCATGAACTAATGTTGGCGTGAAGAGTCAACTGATTCTAGTTCCTATTCTTCACAGTTGGCAGGTGGACTATAGGCCGGAAGACTATATCTCCTGACACGCCGGAACACAGAAAATGCAGACATTTCACGACACACGTTACTGGTGGAATCTACATTCACTCTATTTGAACTAATTACTGTGTATTTCATTTTACCCTCCTTTTCAAAGCTGATTGAAAACTAATAGCCGTCCAATCTCGTTAATTGACATGTACGACATAATCATTTTAACTAATTCGTAATACGCCGTGTGCAGAAAACATACAACGCTTATGGCACTTGCCGACCTACTTACAGGGGGAAAATGACGCACTCATCAGAAAGCAATATCAAAATAATGCCCATTTTTTCAAAACTATGCGACATGGGTTACAACATGATATACAACATTCATATGTAACTTATTGGTAAAGTCCAATTCTTTTAAATAAGAATAGATTGGATTGAAACTCTTCCGATTGGGTGTAAAACCTTAGTAAAATCATTATGGAGGTGAAAGGAAGGTGTAGAAAGTGGCGTCTCGGCTCAAGGTCATCGTAGATTTACATGTATGCTTTAAATTTGCATACATGAGATTATCATTTTAACGACGCCTCCTGTTTTTTTGTCTTATCGGATCACAACGCGGGAACGGCACACAGCCGGTCCACCCTAAACGCCATACCAGGGGTAGCTCAGTCTCCCCTCCTGGGGTCAGATCAGCTGGCAATTAACATCAATTATACACATCTCTCAGGTGCATTCCTACCAATCGTTACCTTTTGTGTTCTGACCCGGTTTCTTCTAATCTGATCTCCGATTACCAGCCGGTAATTAGACACATCCGCGCAGGTTAGTGCGATTCACCCTATTCTCCATAATGCATCCTATACAATCATGTTTCTGGTATCATCTTACTAAAAATTTATTGATAATCGCATGGGCAATGTTTTCACTATTATGATGCATGCTATGCGTCATTTCACTAGAGGCGTATAATTTCTCCCAAAAATTACCTTTGTGATTATAAATTCTTCCACAGTTGGCGCCTGCTGCTTAGGCGATGTTGTGAAAGGTTACACATAGTAGTGCTCGCAATTTGACTAATACATATTCAGAATAGCCAAAAAAATTTTAATCGGTCGCAGGGAGTAATTTTAAAATGCGGATACTCAGAAATTAGAAACAAAATTGGACACAAAAAAACAATATAGAAAAAATGTTGGAAAGTAAGAAAACACACATTGGTAAAACAACTGCCATTAAAACTCACAAATTTTATATGCTGCGAATTCACTACATGTTACAAATTGTGTTATATGGAATATGGTGGTTTGAAAATGTCTCACATTCGTGCTTTTAAAATAAAATATTTTTTTAAATATATATGTTTATATGTTTATATAATAGCGCATTATGGAACAGAATTGAAAGGCAGTGCATATGATTTGCTCAAAGAATTGTTTTCTTGTGAACTTAACTCTAAATGACCCATTAAAGGTCCCATGAAATGCAAATAGAATTGATGGGATTTGTGTCAAGTCTACAAGGAGGGACCAGAAAGCCTTCAAAATTTGGGTTGGTGATGACATCATTTGTGGTGCCATTGATTTATCAGAGAGTAATAGAAAATTCCAGGTGACTGGTGTGAATCTATTCATGACACTGACTGATGATCAATAGTTTCACAAATGATGTCACTGGTAGTGTATTTTTTTTTCCGGCCCTGTTTATTGCAATAGAATGTCCCACAAAGATTTGGAGTAGGTTTATCATCTCATTTCCTGGGACGTTTAATTACCTCAGATCAAAAATCGGTGAACACCTCATATGTACTGGTCTAAGGTCATGCACGAGTGCAAGTCATGTCATTCGTAGAAATCACTTTTGACGTCTTGTAAGCCTTACATGACCTTTGAACCCAAATTGTTCGACGGGTAATTAGTATTAGGGACAAAAGTCTTCTAATTCTTCTTCTTAGCGTATCCACAAGTCATTGGTGATGGCTTGTGGTGGTGTCAGGATTTATTCAACTGAGTAAGTTTGACCCCTGTGTAAACTTAAATTGGCCCCTCATGATTGAAAAAGTGATACCACAATTTGAGAGTACTACCTACCTAGCATTGATGTAGAGGGTCCATACTAACTACCAAAGGTGTCAAACTTTTTCTGTAGTGGGAGGTAAACAACTCCTTAAGTAAGGCCCCTATGATATTCTGCTCCTCCTCTAGATACATGCCATGGCCCAATTAACTTTACTCAAAATTGAATGTAACACCTTTGTACTCAGTATTGAAAGAACAAAGTCGCGAGCGCTAAAGTAAGAAAGAAGAAAAAAAAGATCTAACGTAACGGGCTAGATATTAAACATAAGTATTTTCAACCATCTTTTTTTTCTTTAAAAAAGGATATGTAAACAGGAAAATTCACTCTTAATTGATTCAAGAAGTCAGTACACATACCCAGTCCTGAATAACTCTAATTCCACTAGCTATAGCAAGATCATACCTCCTGTTCTCCCGACTAAGCTATTGATAAATGACTGTAACATTCATACCGTCATTACCATGCATGATATGACGTTAAATAAATGGTTCACATGAACCGTATAGATTATTACAATGTAAATTGCCAAGCTCGGTTTAATGCTCTTCATTCGTTAACATAAGGAATGCACACTTCCAGTACAACATTATTCATTCAGACGTTTTGAATTTCATTATGTGTTTTACTACCACGTCGTACGGCAGTTGTGAATCAGTTCTGCATGGTAAAATTAGAATGTTAATCTGTCTAATACTTGATTGAACGCAAGCGAAATTCACCGATTATCCACGCACTGGTGGAAGGGCAGCAGGTTGAACCTGCGTCGTGTTGCATGGTCACGTTATGATTACCAAAGCCCAGGGATCACTGTACAATTCTATTGCAATATTACATCCAACAATGCCTAAATAATATCAGTTACATGGTATACATGTGGCAAGATACAAGGGTTGTAGCAGAAACCAGGGTTGTTACAACTGGATCCCTAGATTTTGTTTAAATTGGTTTTAATGGTCATAATTGTGTATCACGCCAGTCACGCCACCTTATTAAGACAACATCTTTCGCTTCTGTCTAGAGAATGATATGACTTAATTGAACCAATGAAAAAAATCGACCATTTACAATCAAAAGGTGTAAAACAAAGGAAAGAGCAAACCGAAGTATATGTAAAATTATTATGTATTAACCTTGGTTTAATTCCATTTTTTTAAGTGGTAATGGTAATATCCTTAAAAGACATCGCCGGATAAGGAATGAAGGGCGCCCTCTATAGTTTTCATGAGAACGGATGAACTTGAAAGGTTCCGCGTTATAAAGCGACATGCTTCGAAGTTTACCTTCTGCTGGTCTCAAAAAAAAATCCAACTTACATAAATTCCCCAAAAGTTGGTTTTCTGCAAAATATAATAAAGGCTGCAATGGGTAATTGAACTTTCTTAAAGATGTTACCCTTTCCCTCTCACGCACCACTGCCACTTTGCAAAGATGCGCGCTATATTATTTAGAACGATATATGAGGGACATTCTGGTTCTTGGGGGGGGGGGACAGACACTGATTTGGGGATCATTTTTTTTTGCTGGGGGCCTGAACACTAAATGGAATTGCCAAAAACACAACAACCTACATTGTATTATAACATATCCTTACCACATCACTATGAGGTAGGCATTCTAATCTACAAGGGCTCAGTTCAGTAGCAAGTGGATGGACCCATATGAACAACAGATGACCAGCATGTCAGGGTACATAAATCTAATAAAATACAGGGGGGGTGATTGCTCAATACAATGGTGTGAATGAAAGCTATTGAACTGCGTCACGGGAATTGTGATGTATTTGCTAATAGTGACTTCTCATGATAATAAATAGGGCGGTCATGGACCATTGTCTGTATTCCGAGCTGCTTGGTGAAGACGGTTATATAACCAAATCTGCAGCATAATCTAATTTGGTATGTTAGCAAAGGGCTGCATGCATGCAGAATCTTGTCTGCATTAATGAAGGACAAAAGGTATATATAGGCGTCATTAACAAGCTCCTAACAAAGGGAAAGCAGCAACAGCTTCCTGTTTTTCATTTAAAGACACGATCTGATTTTGCTAAAATCAGCAAAGAAAAACTCTCAAATCAGATTTTCGCATGTACGTAACAAGTACAGGTATCCTAACATACCTGCAAATATTAAGTATTTATTTTTAATTTTATTTAACATGTGAAGCAACACAATAAGGCGATCGGAGATTTAGTCATTACTGTCCGCACGACACTTACTACAACAAGTAATGAATGGAGAATCGTATCTTGGAACACTGCCGTTTTATTCCTTTTCTCAATTCTATAGCTGGAAAAGGTAACTTATGAGATCTACAGACTTATCCTTCACTTTGAAGGTAATCCTGCAAATTTCAATATGTTCAAATACTGTCTTTCCTTATTATATAGTGTCTTTAAGTAATAAATGGTCATTGAAATAGGACATGCTCTAAGCTTTGCTTTTTCCAGACAGCATGCCCCTGAAGTTTCTCATACTTTTCTCATTTTTCTTGATACATGTGTATTTTTGGGATAAAAAACACATTGCGTACATGATAAAGTTGTTGTAAAACACCAACTCAAAATTGATGGTGAAATATAACAATGATGATTATAGAGGGCCTCCTTCTCTCCTTATCCGGCGATGTCCTTTGTACTGCTGTTGGTAATGCCGCAAATAAAAGTGAATAGAACCATTGTTTATTTTAAGGCATAACATGATTGGTGATAAACCGTGCATTGATTCTGTCAGTGTACGCGTAGAACGTTAATGAGCGTACGCAGTGTATTAGAGAGGGAGAGAGAGAGAGAACGCGAACATTGATGTTTTTTTCAATTTTTCAGAGATTTAATTGGTATTTGTCTCTCTGAAATTTTTGCTTCCGGCATTGTTTTGACAATGGCTTTCTGCTTTGATTTTTTCTATTTCTTTAGTCAGTTGTCATTAACTCCAACTCTGTCTGCTTTAGTGTGAGCTTTAACGTTTAGAAGTTGATTGTACATCGGTTTGGCTGTTTTTATCTGGCAAGTGACGACTGTTAGATACGAAATTTTTGGAGTGGCATTTACATACATGATGACATGTTCTCCTTTACATATTTTGCAGTTCTTGTGTTTTATTCGTCTTTATTGTCCATTTATTTCAGTCTATGTTTTGAATCAGTCTCAAGTTTTTTCTTTGCATTTGAATCACTTTGTTTGAAATATAATCGATGGCCTTGGCCTATGAATATACAATGCGGAATTACAATTTGACCAAAGACGTCCAAACTGTTGATTTGCGCTTGAATTCACTGAACGGCTCACGCAGTCTTCTGCCTCGGATATTTTATTTTGGATTGCCAATTAAGTGGGAATTGTCGGGCTGATGCCAAGCATTATTTATGTTACAAAAACAAAAAGAAGGACCAGGAAAGGACATTTCCGCTTTGGTCACTTTGAGGTAGGAGTAAAACGTCTCAAATCAAAAAAAAGAAAAAATGGGGTAGAATGCGTTATTCCCTTTTAGAACAGGAATGAATATTCATATTTTAGTGGAGATCGTTGGTGTCGGTGAAAAGGGAAATGCGGTAACATTTGAGTTTTTGAAGTTGTAAAAAAAAAAAAAAATCGCGTGAGTCTGTGTTCAGCAAAATTGGTCATTCCCATTTAAACATGAGGGCTTCTTTTTACGCCTCCATTACTTGGCTTATTGTTTGCAGATTCAGGGACGGCTCAATGAAAGGGGACATTTCACGATCACAGAAAACTAGGTCAGAAATTTTGCGCAAAACGGTCTTGCCTTCCTTTGGCAAGGTTGAATACCAAAACTCAATGTTAGCAACAATTCTAATAGAGGCTTTTCTATTTGTTTGAAATGTTATGGTGGTTAAACAGTTGAGGATGGAAAACGAATTTAGTTTATTTGTTTACGGTATTGAGAATATGAAACATTGATGATATGTATTGATGAAAAGAGCTTTCAAGAAATTTTTTTTTAATTTTTTTAATGTTAACTGGTGTGGTTTAAGAGGGCAAACAAAAACGTTATCACGCAAGAACAGGTTATAAGGACACCACGTTCCCCACACTAGCACATACAAACACATTAGGGATCAAATGCAGCATGGATTGACGAAGAATAGAATAAATTTAATGAACAATTACGTGTGGTGGCAAATGCACAATATTACGAATTAAATTCCTGGGCATAATGCAAAGACAAGGACTACCACCTCATGCACAAGCTTAAAATGTTGATGTAATGTGTAAGAGCAATCAATTTTTGACGTTCATTGCACAGGTAGGAATTTTACCGCAAACTTGTACCTACAGGCCGCGTTGGCAAGTTGACCATAGAGTTGTATCTGACGTGTGCCATCGGGTGGATCGGCAACGACAAGCGCTGGAATCTAAATTGTCAGGACAGGACATTGTATTTAGAAACACCGTTACCGTGATAGTGGGAGCGGTCAGGGGACGCAAAATTGGCGGCCGGGAAACAACCCCTCCCCTCGGTTACAACAAAATAACAAACCACTTTTTTCGAATGAAATAATGTAGGAATTTACGAAAATGATGGTTGTGTAAAAAAAACAATTTTTGGTGGGCAGGGGTGTTTTTTTGCCAAAAAACTCTATTTTTGGGCTAAATAATTAAGAAAAAAATCATTGATTGGTATTTTTAAGCCCCCAAAACACTCGGATCTGTTGATGTGGTGGTAATTTGTTAATCATAGATCTATATTTTATAGATTGCATGGAAGAGGCAAGATCCAGGATTGCTAACTTTTTTGGGTGGGTAATAATAATAAAAGTGTATTAATTGGGGGTGTTTTGGGGAATGGAAGAGGGGAAAAAAAAAGAAAAAGAAAAAAGACGAAAAGGGTCTTTTTTTGGCTAATAATTAAGGGGGAAAAGATTAGGATTTTTCTAAGAAAATAGACAAAGCACCACATTTTTACGTTAGTTTAGTAGCATTTCATTGTTTTTTTATAGACTATATTTCAATTATATTGTCGGGAGAGCCTGTAAACCTTTGAGCAGGTGTTGTTTGTTTAGTCCAAAGTGCCAAAGAAAAAATCCTTGTGTTTTGGTTTTTAAAAAAGTTTGAAAAAAACGGGAGAGAGCAAAACCCACACGTGATTTCTAAAGCACAAAATTGGATGATTGGTAAGGAACTTCTCTCTGTAGATTTTGATTTTTCTGGTTTTACAAAAGCAGTCAGGAAAAATTAACGCAGAGGAGCAGAGGTGGGTATTTCCATTTAAAAATGTCATTTTAGTTTAAAAATGGAAAAATATTCAAAAAATTCATTTTTACCTATTTTGTCAGTACTGTATCTTATAGGGGTTCTCCAGTATTTAAATACCCCGTTTTATATAATAGTAGTTTGAGTGAGTAAAGAAAGATTAACTTTACCAAAAAGTTTTATATCATTTTTAGGTCGCCAGCCAATGCATCGGAAAGAACTTATGTCGGCATATTTCGCGTGTCTGCGTGGCCGTGTCCGTGTTTGTCAAACTTTTTAGTAGACACCTTTTTTTATTACTTGGTTTGCTTTTTTACAATTGAGAAACAAGCGGGTTCTACGTAGTGTAAAACAAATGAGGAGGTCAAAGGTCATTCAGGGGTAGTTATCGGGTTCATAATCGGAACGAAACTGTTCGGGACTGCTTTGTCCCTATTTTTTTAAAAGTACCCCAGGCACTTTGAGAACTGGCAGTGAAAAGGGCCCCCAAAAGATGGGGAACCAAAGATAAACATAGAGCAATATTGATTTTGCTCCCAAACGAAAAATCGGAAAAAAAATCGTTCTCTCAAAAAATCAATTTTTAAGCATGTTCGTAACCCGGAAATAATAGGAAACGTATTATTGTTTTAAACTTTCAGCTACACATTTTTTAAAACATCCATGTTTTATTGCTTCTATAGAGCATACTAGCGTGACAAAATACCTTCAAATACCAATTTGGGCATTTCAGTTTAGGTTGATGTTGTTAACTGTCAAATTGGGCCAATGTAGTCAAAAAAAACATGCATTTTGGGCAGAAATTTGATTTGGAGACTCTGTGTAACATGTCCTAACTAAGTAGATTTTAGAGAAACCGTTTTTCATATATGTCATACCTCAAAAAAGCTTTAAAAAAAAGCCCCCATGCATGGGGGGAAAGAAAAAGTGGTGGTTAAAATTCGCATCAAGTCTATTGAAATCTAAAGATAACAACGTATTTCACACCGTAATCTTGAAAATTTTATTGCGATTTTGATATGGATCTTATTGGAAATTTCCATTTCAATTCTCCAAATTCCTCCAAGATGGTTGTTATTTCATTATTCAAGACTCAATCAAGCCCAAATGTGATTTTAAGGAACCTGTGCAATTTACAAATTCTTATGCGAGTGATTGTACTGTAATTGGTTGCGGATTTATGGAAAAAACTTGTTGCAATTTACAGAATGTTGTGCGATTTAACAGAACCCTGTGTTTAACAGAAAATCTTGTTGGCCGATTTTAATTATAATCTGTGGCCAATTTAGGAAAAAATCATTGTGCGAGGTTACAAATTTTGATTGACATTTTGGGGGATTAGCAGAAATCTTGTGTGCTTTTATGGAATATTGTTGTTGTATTTTTATGTTATCTAACAAAATCTTGTGCGATTTTACAACAATTTTGTATGCTTTTTGCAAAATAATGCAAAGTTATCTTCTTTGACAAATTTGTCAAATTTTTGGATTTTCCCACTTACACCAGACTAGGGAAATTCCACTTGGATAAAAAAGGAAGAAAGGTTTAACAAACACCTCCACATTAAATTTACTATAATGGGCAAAAAACCACTGCAACTTGTCACAGGGGCAGGGGAATATTAAAAATTGTTCAATCTTGAATTAAAAATCTGTGGAATTAGAAGGTTTATAGCTACCTGTTCAGTTGTATGTTGTTTCTGGCAGTAAGGCTAACTTTTATGCATAAGAGTTCACAGAATTTGTGTGTGATGTTTGACGTTAACTTAAAAAATCTTGTGGCGATTTTACAAAGTTTAGTTTTGTATGCTTTTTGCAAAATTATGGCAAAAGTGGACTTTTTTACCGAAAATTAGTCCTCTTGGTTTTTTAAATTTAAAGGAAAAATTAAAAACAACAAATATTATTTTTGGGGCAAAAAAAGAAAACCCTAACCATTATTTTCGTTCCGTTCGCAAAATCTGGGGTTTTGTGCCTTTTTGAGCTCTTTTAGGGTTTGCCTTTTTCATATATTTTCAATTTTCGTATTTTTGTTTTGTCATATTGTCTTTTCAAAAGATGAATTTTGTTGGATAAATTACATCATCTTCATGTTTCTCCAGCTTGCAAATCACCTTTTACTAAATTAGAAGATGTCCATTCACTAAATTGATCTGAGAAAAAAAGGCTTGTCATTTTTCATAAACAGATTCCTCCAGAGCAAAGGTTTCTCTCTAAATTGTTCTTAGATAAAATTAATCTAATTGTATTGCTATTAGACAAATTCAAGATTAGATGAAATTTGTAAATAAAAAAATAGATTTTTTAGATTTTAAATATTAAGAAATTTAGAGAGTATGTGTGTAAATCTTGCTCTTTTAAATGAGTCTCGAAGCTGACGAAGATGAATTTAATTTAAATGCTAAAATTGTACTTTGATGAAGAATCTTCATTCTTAAATTTAAAAAAAACATGAGAATTGGAATTCTTTTTAGATTTATGGCTTGTGTTATGTCCGATAATGGGGATTTTTCTTTGTCTGAAAAATCCAGTTTAAACCTACCATATGATATTATAATCGTAGGACTCCCTATATACAGGGTGGTCCCAAAATTAAATTGGCAATCCTCGCAGGTCTGTTGCTATAATTTCAAAAAATTTACTATGAACGTATTCAAATTTTAGAAACATATTCTGAATGACGAAATTGTTTCGTACATCCTGTCCCATTTTTGTCTGAGACGGTTCCACTAGTTTGAAAACAAAAAGGGCTATATGTAACCCGACTGTCCAAATTACCCCATTCAAAAGTTTTTCGCGTTGGATCGTTGAAAGCAGTTCACCTTGGGGGAAAAGTTTGAATAAAATGTCTTTTAATACACAAAATCTCCTTGTTTAATCCTGTATTTTTTTTATGTTTGAAATGTTGCGAGAGATAGATATTGTAACGGCCTATCCTTTTGCTAACATACTGTTCAAATTTCATTCTGATTGCTCACTGTTGTTTAGACCAAGGCGATTACGTAAGTAAGCCACAATTAAAGCCATTCCAAGTTTGACTGATGAATACACCAATCAAGGCATTTCAAAGATGCCAGTTGCTGTTTGGTTTCCTCTTCTTTATTACTTACTACTAAAGTGTGGTTCCAATTGACCCAGAGGTATAACCTTGTAAATAAATATTTTAATTATTAAAAACATTAGAGGACAAACGTTCTTTGACAAAATAAGGGAAAAAAATGGTATTTTCACAATGACAAGTGTCTCACATTGTGTTGGATGTGTAACCTCAGTGTGGTTTTATGGTTTTTTGTGGGGTTGTTGTTGTCTATACAAATGTCCATTATTATAAACATAAGAATCATAATGGGTTTCAAACACTCCATTCATTTTTACCATTGCAATTTATTTGGTTATTGGTATTTATCCTCCGCATGCAATTTGCAATTATTTCACGCGGATTTTGGTCAGACCACACTGAAGATAATAAAAAATTAAGTTGGCCAAGTTTGCTAAGTACTTATCTCAATAGAAGTAGAGGAAACTACCTGCCACAGGGATCCGATAAACCAAGACCGTTGGATATGTATTCATTAAAACAATTAAGTACAAATATTTAGTATGTATTAAAATAATTTTAGGGCCCCAAAACCATTTTCCAGTTTCATTTTGGTGTTTAATCCCTCCGCTACAATTTACAATATTCCCGTCAATTGTCAGACACTGACTAGAAATTTGGCCAAGTCGCTAAGTTATCTGTTCTAAAATATGATTCCGAGCAAATCTGTATAGAACAATAAAAGACTGTGGGATTAATAAAACAATGACGACAAATGTTTTTTATAAGTAATTTTATTTGGGTAACAACAGACAGAGTTAGTCCCCCAGGAGATTTTTGTAGTAGTTTGAAAAGACATTTTTATTTCACACTTTTCAAGGTGAACCTACTTCAACGATCTCAGGCAAACTTGGAATGGGTAATATTTGAACAGCGGGTTCAGATATCCTTTGTTTTCAAACACCAGTGAACCGTATCAGACAAAACATTGAACAGAATGTACGAACAAGTTCGTCATTCAGAATCTTGTTCCAAATTGGAATATTTCTTCAGAATTTTTTGAAATTATAGCACCGACTGCAGGATTGCATTTATTTTGGGACCCCTTTAATGCATCGGAATCGGCAGCTCCTGTTCTCCCAGACCTTCATCAAAATGATTTTATAAGAACACATCCAAATGCTCAAGTCCCCCAAAATTGCAAAACTTAATTTTGCCAAGTAAAATTGACATATTTGGGACCCATTACTAGGCGGTAAGCATTTGTAGAAGCAATATTTGCAAAAAGCATGACTAGTTGTTTATTTCATAGGCCGGTCTATTATTGGGACCATGGTCCTTATATTCCCCCTTCCTTTCCTTTGCACCGTGCGACCCCCTGTCTGTTCCGCTTTGCTTCTTCATTCCTTTTTCATGTGTCCTCAGAAGTTCCCTCAATTTCTTTTTTAGTGTTTACCCCACCTCTTACATTTAGGTATGCCCTTCTTACCATTTTTCTCTTACCCTACCTGAAAAACTGGGTCCCAGCTGTTATTTGGTTAGATGCAACTGCGAAATTAAAAGCTAATTAAGGGAATGGCAATTTGTTATTGTTAAGCAAATTTCAATTGTTGTGTGACATATAGGTTTTTCCCGTTTAATTTAACACTATTTGCATTATATTTCATATCTGGTTAAGTTACAATTCGTCTTAGAAAATTGGATTGTGCATCTCGTTAATCAATTTCGTCAATACAATTGTATTTCAGAGTATGACCACTGCATTTCATCAATTGGTCATTTAGTTTAGTCCTTGGAACATAGAATTATCGTCTCACCTTTTGGGTCGACGGCACTGCACAATAATTCTTTTTGTTCATTATTTTCATAATACTTTTATCAATTTAATTCGTCCCACAGTATTACACAAATATAGTGTAGACCAATCTTGCCGTGTTGCATAGCGCCAGGCAACAAATTGACGGATAGGTAATTGGATGAAGTCTAACAAAACATCATTTGAATCAAACAGGGCCTAAGAAATGACAAATATTTAACAAAGCAGTTTGAAAAAAACCTTTGCTCTCAAAGTTTCTAGATTTTGTACATGCTTTAACCATCGGGACACCCAAAATAGTGACAACTTGTCCAAAAAGTCACTGTTCAGTTACTTTGATTTAATGTCATTTTTCAGATCAAGAAATGTAAAAAAGAAACATAAGTAGAAAGTCATCTCCAAGAGACAAAAAAGGATGTCCATGATGAAAATGCAACGAAGCGCGCACGCGAGGTATAGAGTATAGTCCTAGATCTATACACATGCATGCATGTGAACCAAGGAAATCAATAAAACAAATTGAAATATTTGGTTAAAAGACGAAATATCACTTAGACATTATGTTGCTAACAACATGATTAGACGAAATTTAAATATATTTGGGACGAAAAATGATCATGGTATGAAAGCATGATCCAATATGAATATAATTGACCACAATGACTAAATTAAGTTTTACAAACAGACCTTTACCAATTTTATTGCGATGTAATTTACCGCATATGAAAATATAACAAAGATAGTTTTTAATCAAACGGGAAACCTATCTTAACCTTTATAATTTGCTGGCTCATCTATATTGTAACACTTTACAATAATAAATTATGGAAAAACGAATCGAAAATGCAGGACAGGGCCATAGCAGGGATGCAACGTGTGCAGCAGCCAACCAAATCACAGGCAGCATACATAGAAATGCCATCAAATTGGAGTTCAGGGAATGACTCAAAAAGGTGATTGACCTGTTACAATGCTGACACAGGAAAGTCTTGAAAACTTTCGTACGGAAAAAAAAATGTACCCGGTGGGTTCCGCTTCCAACAGGCCAAGAACCTAAGAGCTTTGCGATATTTTTAGTCGAAAAAAGTATGGCGCTAACACGAATTAATTTTTTATTTTTTTTTTTTAAAAAAAGTAAAATTTGTTTTTTTTTTTTTTTTCCTTGGACAACTTTTTTTCTTGACCAGTTCAAAAAACAAGAAAAAGGTTAAAATCCTGTTGGCAAACCTTAAAAAACCACACACAAATGCGGTAAGGCCAAAAAAATAACAAGTTTAGTTTCCAGAGATCATGCGCATTTTTCGATTTTTCGAGCCATTTTTAAACATATTTCATTATTTTGGATTGTATACTAAGAAAAATTTGCAGTTGTTATACGAGTTTGGGGAACGGGCCCCTGGGTACTAATTAGGTTTACTTTCAAAAAATTTGCAGGAATGTAATAAGGGAAAGCCTGAATGTAAATTTTGTAGCTGTGCAGAACAGTAATCATTGTATATCAAATATAACGTGTGCCACTAAAAAATGCATTTTTTTCTTATTTGGCTTATTTTAGGCAAAAATGGACTCTTAACAAAATTTCCATTTCACCAATTTGTTGAGCAAGACGTATTTTTGTGAATCAATTACAAAAAAGTCTACCAAAAAAAGTAACAATTAAGTGTTTTAATCTTTCAGTTATTTGGCCGAAAATAATATTTTTCTGAAATTTATATCATTTTCTCAATTGCTTCACCAAAATGGCATTTTATGGCAAAAAACACACTTATAGCCAATTGTTAGAGTAAATATAGCTGCCAAAGTCTGTAGGACACTGCAAACAATATACAGAATATAATCTATAAAAATCATGATGTTACTACATACCATTGTGGTGTTTTTGTCCTTTTCAGGAAAAATTACTATTTTTGTTGATTTTAGCCAAAAATTTACCTTTCTACCCCAAAATAAATCCTTCTACTGCATTTTGTTTTTTTTTTTTTTTTTTTTTTTTTTTTTTTTTTTTTTTGTTTTTTTTTTTTTTTTTTTTTTTTTTTTCTGCAGCAAAAAAAATTTTCAATTTCAGACTGGCCTTTTATTGCAATGTAAATGTAGATCTAAAACAAAAAGGTATTTATGTATCAGACTTTTGTGCATTTGGATTTAAAATTAAAAAATATGTTTTTTTCTTTATTTTAGCCCCCAAAATAGTTGTTTTTGGCCACAAAAACACCCCTGACACCAAATGTGACCACAAGCCCATCAGTTTCAAAAATCCTATATAATTGGCTTGACTAAAGTGGTTGTGTGTTGTTGTTACCGAGGGGAGGGGTTACTCGAAACATAAAAGGCACTTTTGAAAGCTTGACCGCTCGCCTATACGGTTGTCTGAAGATCTGCACCGCTAAGGCACAGTGGACTGCTTGGGATTGGCCTGGCTTTTAAGGTAGAAGAGGAGGATTGACCTTTTTTGCTTAAGAAACATGATAGAAACTTAAGGTCTTTGGGTAAATCATAGTATAACACAAAGTACTTCAAAAAAACCTGAATTTTCAAATTTCGTTGCATATAATTAGTAATTTGCATATTCGCAATTATAACACAGGTGTTGAAAAAATGTAGCTCCGCAATAAATGGCTACAGAAAGTTTGATGAGGTGTCAAATTAAAGCTTTTGAAAAGTCTATGCGATTGGTTAACTTTAAGACATCCCCACATATAGAGGGGGTAGGGTATACCAAAATGTGATTTGACACATATTGAATTTTGGAACTTCTGATCAAACCTGAAAAAACTTAAAACTCTAGTGTATTGAAAGTTAGACCAAATCACACGCCCCTGGCTAAAGATCATTTGTGCAAAGTTTCACAGCTCTATGGGGGGTGTAGTTTGCCTGCACATTTTTGTCAAAGATCGCACAACGTTGGCAGGAAAATGATAGGAGAAATTGTTCGTTTAAAAGTGTTTTTTTTTATAAACAAAGCAATTATTGTAATCCTTTGATATTTTTGACACATTTTTTTTTTCCACATTTACTGTACGTTTTTGGATTTTTTTTTTTCTTTTTGGTTTATCAAAGGTACATACTTTCACCTGTATAATGATGTCAAAAAAACATGTTTTGAAAAAAAATGATTTTGTTGGGGGTCTAACTAATAATCCCTCCTCTTTACCTTAAGTAACCAAGTCTACTTTTCAATTAAGTACGACTATAGCATATCTGTATGCTTTTGGGACCCTTCATAACAGTAACCACAGGGTCCTAGGACTACACCGCACAGGTTAGGGTCCTGAGACAAACTACTCACAGTACCACAAGGGGCCTAGGACATATCACACGGGTACTAGGACGCTTCCTAGACGGACCGTGAATTTTTGATAGTTGTAACGAATTTGCGAGTCCGCCAAAATACAGAGTCCGGTTCGCACTAAGTAAAGGTTACTTTAGTTTTCAAGAAGCTCTGTGCCTAGAAACGACATTTTCTGGAATCCCGATTCTTCTCCGAAACCTAAGTCCTAGGTTTTTCTGATATGTAGGTAGGGCTTCTTAATTCCTCCACACCGGGATGATCCCCTACTCTTTTCGATGAGGTCTGCAACTTTTGTACGTGCTCAGGAATTGACTCTATGACACACGGGACCAACAGCTTTACATGACTCCTCAACCTCCGAACCATGAGGCGCAGACCCCATTTAGAGCATGAGTAAATATCATAGGGTCCTTATTTAGGGAGTTAGTTCATGCCCGACTACATGAAGTTTGACACCTTTAGTAGTTAGTATGGCCCCTCTAAATCAATGCAATGTAGTTATGGTGGGTCACATTTTGGTGGTCACTTTTCAAAATATGGGTCCATTAGTTTGCACAGGGTCAACTTTTAAAATTACCCAATCATGTTGAATGTATGTCATAATTTGTCCGTCTAGTCACAAGGATTCCAAAAATGTAATAGTTGGTACATCTAATGACTATTGGTTTTAGCGTTATTGGGTAAAAATGGCTAAAAGTGCAAAAAAAAAGGTCAACCTCAGTTTGTACAGGGGTCAACTTGAAAGTTACTCTGATTATATTTTAAATGCTTGCAATTATTGCCTGAGGAATGAGGACTCCCACAAGTATAGTTTTGATTATGTTTAAATGTTTACCTACCGAGATAAAGGTCAAAGAAGGTCAATGCCACTTGGATTATGTGCCCCGTACCTATTTTTGGTCACATGACATGATAACGCTGCATTGCAGATGCTACAAACTCTTCCTTATTTTTGACACATTAAGCTAGATGACATTTGGTTTCATTTTTACCAAAATTGGGAGCAACTTTCTGATTTTTGACCCCCTGTCAAATGGGAAATTGACTTTTCATTTTGCACTTTTAGCCATTTTTACCAATAACTCTAAAACCAATGGTCAATAGATTGGTAAAACTATACATTTTTGTAATCATTATTACTAGAGGGACAATATGGCATACATTTCAAAACGATTGGAGTAATTTAAAAGTTTGACCCCTGTGTAACTTAAATGGCCCCTATTGAAAAAGTGACACCACATTTGAAAACACCACTAACTTATATTGCATTGATGTAGAGGTTCCATACTAACTACCAAAGGTGTCAAAGTGTAGATGTAGTTGGGCATGAAGGCGAGATGTTGAACCCAAGTTCTTGCTCCTACTCTAATTGCAATACGTGCACGTTCTACGCAATGGGTGGGAGCGAGGAATAAATTCCATATTCACACTACATTGATGCTACGTGATTATGCAATTTCCGACCTTATAGAAACTATTTGAGTATGGCCAAGAAACGTCCGACTCTCGCGGGGCTCGATCCAGGGCCGCTCGAGTCGATCTTATACCCTGTCCAACGGTTCAGCGCCTTGACCGCTCGCCTCACATTAAAACGGGTTGAAATATTGGCGCGAACATTTACAGATGGGGTATTTGGGGTGAAGGCCATTCTATCAAGGTGAAACACTTATGACTTAAATCGGGCCACCCCCGTGAGAACTAATCGGTAGGCTGGTGTAATGGATAAGTGTGTTTAAACTTCCACGCGTTGAGTCCAGGTTCTACTCCCTACAATCAGGTACTGATACATTTCTGTCTATCAAATAGCAAGTGCAAAGTGTTCAATGCCGTTAACTCTAACACAAATAACCTCATTTTTTCCTTTTCATTCTTTGGGTTATTGACCTAGACGTGAGAAAGGCCTTGCAGGTTTTAAATAATGTTCATGTAAATATGGCTTTTTATTGTACCTATAGAGTTACACTCCTTAAACTTTTGCTTCTGGAGTTACGAGGTTTGAAGTAGAAGATTAGTAACATAGTGATTTCAATAGAGTAATGATGTTTACTCCAACACTTCCTTAGCTTCTTCCTATATCGTCACGTGAATGCAACAAGTCGTAACTGCCATTTGGAAGAATTCCGATTTGGAAGTACACTTATCAGTGTCATCAATTTAAACCTTCCCCCAATTCTAAATCTTTTTTTAATGAAAAAGAAGACGATAAAAAAACAAGAAAACAAACGAAATTTGAACTCACAAGTGATTCTCCTACAAAATGGCAACAATTGCAGATACGACTTTGGTTGCAGTCACATGACGATATACTAATGTATAGTTTACATAAGATTAAATGTTGTCATTATAAAGTGCGCCTGATGATTTGTGAAATGGAAGGTGTGAATCATATTTAAAAATTAGTTATTCTTACATGGCTTTACAGATGTTGTTCTTTTTCTACTCTATTTGAAAGGACACACAGTTTTCTGAGAAAATACTTTTTGCTGTTGTTGTAAAATTGTCGTTTTCACTTTGATGGTTTTCCGCCCATCTGTTATCGCCTATTATTAGCATACCAAGCAAAAAAAGTAACAGGCAATAGTAAAAATTGGACTTCCTAATATGTTTAGGAACGATATAGTGGAAAAAAAATGTTGGTTTTGGGAACCCCGGCCCCCCTACCCCGCCCCTAATCCAATACGTGCATTGGTTAAACGACGGCTGTTTAGAAAGTTAATTACTACATGTTTATATACATCATCACTTTGATCCTTTATCTAGAAGATACGAAGATTTCAAGAGATCCTCTTGCTGCTGCATAGACAGAGTGTCCTCCTCTGTGACGGAAGAGTTCAGAAACAAGCAATAAATGTTAGGGTTTCTATGGTTGGTTTTGAGTCCATCTTTTGATCGCCTATTATGTTAAGCAAAACTGGTTGATTGGTTGTGATACATTACATAGTATTGCAGTTGAATAGCATTACTAGCACGTTAGCCATTAAGAAGTAGGCAATTAGATCAAATGAGAGCTTTTCAATATCTGTTAGAATGACATATGAAACAAACCTGTTTGCTATTATGAAAATCCGCACCACAGGGGCCAGAATGTTTTTCAAAGTATGCAAAAAGTCATAATTGGCAATGTGAGATGTCACTTTAAATTGTTTTTGGTGATTAACACTAAACCTCGTCTACCAAGGGGGGGGGGGGGTGGTTTTACCACCCCCTACCGAACTTCACTCCGGTGCGCTTGAAAAGGCTAAAAAGTTTTTAAAAAAGCTTATAGGTAATCGTTCTCTCATTCCTTTCCGGCATTTAGCCAAAGAAATGTGAAGGTAGCACCTGCACCGGGGGGTTAGGAATGCGGTCAAAGTCGAAGGGAAGGGGAGGGGGGTGGTTGCCACCAAGGATATGAAAAACTCTTTTATTATGTAAAACTAGCCAATTGCATCATTTAGAGCTTGAAAACCGCATGAAAATCCGATATCCTACGTTTTTTAGCGCAAAATTGGATTTTCGCCTATTTCTATGGAAAATGCCAATTTTGCCGACTCGCGGACTGATGACGTCATGTGACGCCCAACTAGTATGTTGGTACCTTATTTTGGTATCAATGGAAAGAGGAGGACCATAGCTAATCCACTGGTATTAAATCATAACCATCGGGTGCTTATTAAAAAAATTCTCGAGGGGGGGGTGGTAACCACCCCTTGGTAAACCGTGTTACAAAAAAGGCTTGGGGTAAGACGAGGGTTAAGTGACCGGGGGGGGTCAATGGAACACCAAAATTTGTTTCGCGTGGCCGGCCGCTCTTACGCGTGAAATTTTTGCGCCGACAGTTTTTGTAATTGTATGCGCTTTTAAATGCTATCTTTTCATCACCACAAATAATTAAATCGGGCCAAGCCGTTATGAGTTGTTCCCCTGGGGACACTAACGGCAGTCATCTGAGAATATTTTAACAAATCAAAGAACCAAAGCGATAATTTGCTGATATAGTTCACACATACAGTAAGTAAAGCCTTAAACATTAAAAATATTAACCTTTATGTTGCTGAGAACAAAAAATTTCACATGGACGTTGCTAAACCGTTACTGTACAAACTCTAATGGGAAAATGACGTCAATTTTGCAAACACCGTCAAAAAATACAGGATTCCCTAAAAGCTGCAAGGTTTATGTTAAATATTGTAATTGGGTCTCCTAGAATAGATATAAAATAAAAGAAGTTTTCAAAATGTTGTAAGGAGGCTCATTGAATTTCAGTCTTTTTGCCCAATTTTCGTCTGTTTGAACACAAATGTTTGCCCTAATTGCAGCCATTATTTCATGTTTCTTCATTATTCATTTTAATTTGATTTAGGATTCAAACCAAGGCTAAAAAAAACACAAAAAAAGAATACATAAAGGTACACTTTTTCCATTGTGGTCCTTAATGAGCCTAACAAATACAGAACTGTGTGAAGATAGTGTGCACTTTACACATTTGATAGCAAGCTAGATAAAAGAAAAAATATTAACACCAAATATACATAATACATACAAAAAACAACCAATGATAACTTAGCAAAAAATATATACCACATTGAAAATCCCCAATACCCAAGTAGGATCAATTGAAACATAGATGGACTTCTCAGAGTTTGAGATTGACATTGAACAAGTGATGTTTGAATTCCTTTTTAAAGATATTTTGACACTGTTGTGATTGCACAGAGGTTAGGGAGTGAGTTCATAGGTTGATGACTATATTAAAAAAATGATTTCTGACACCAAATTTGTATTTTTAAAAAAAGGTTTAAACAGGGCACAGAAGCACCTGACCTTGTGGAGTACCTATGTTTTTGATGACTTAGTAAACGATCTGAAGGTACCCAGGACTTAGGCCATTAGTGATACGGAACATGCGTTGCACATTTCTGGTGAACCGAAATTGGTTGGGAGCAATGGACTCCTTGAACTCTTTTGCCCCAATATGTGATCTGGGAGTCAGATTGAGAGCATTTCTGATGATTTTGTTTGAGTTACTTGAAGTTTTTGTTTGGTCGTTTCGATAAAGCGGATACCAAGTGCAAAAAGCAATTAATAATGGCACTGAATAGAGCTGAGATAAGCAGCTTTTTGCTGTACAGGTTCAAAAACCTCCCCTGTCTATAGATAAACTTAACAATTAAAGGTCCATGGCCCGATCGCTAATAGCCAGTCCCAGAAGACCCAAGATTTTACCGGGAAGTGGTCAACATTTTGGTATCAGAAGAAATCTACTATTTTTTCATTACCCTGTGAAATCTTAGAGCAAAAGGATGTTGGTTTGGAAGTTTATGGCGAAAAGGGCCCAATCTGGGTTCGACCAATATTAATGTACACGTACTCTATGGGGACTTACAAAAATCATGTTTTTGATTCTCGCATCAAAACGGTTTGAAATATCCGGGCGCGAAAACTTTACAGATGGGGTTTTGGAGTGAAGGCCATCTATCAGGATGTAAAAACTTCAATACTTAAATCGGGGCCATCCCACTGTAAGTGACCAAGGGGGGGGGGGGGTTGTTCCTAGGGACCCTCTACATTGTTTTTCGCGCTGGCGCTCTACGGGGGCGTGGGTTTTTTGCGCTTCGGGGGAAATTTTTGAATTGTCTGACTTTTAAATGCGCTTTTTAAATAAAATCACAAAACCAATTCCCTTTTGGTATTTTTCCTTCCAATATCCCCCCCCCCCCCTTGGCAACTAACGGAAGTTCATTGGGAATATTAAAAAATCAAAGATCCAAAGTATTTTGTTTTTTTGCCTGATATTTAGTCCAAGGGAAAATGACGTGTATATTTTGCAACACCCGTTAAAAATAGAGGATCCCTAATACTGCAAGTTTTTTGTTAAATATAAGTAATTTGAGGTCTTCTAGAGTAGATCAACATTAAAATAAGTTTCTAAACAGTAAGTTTGATTAAGCGCAAGGCTTCATTTATTTTTTCGTCGTTTGCCAATAGGAGGGCGAGAGTGTCTTAGGAACCCCTCCTCCAACCCCACCAGATCCCCCCGAGGTTGAAACCTACAAAACAATGTTTGCCCTAATTTGCAGCCCAAATAAACAAATTTCATTTGTATGCCGATTTGGGGTTGTTATGACCATTCCCCATGTATAGAAAATTTCGTGCAAAAAATTCCCTCAGGAAAGTGGTTCCTTAGGGGGGCCATGGAACCCCCCTGGGCACCAACGGGAGTGAAAACCCCTTTGTCACTTTAAGTGTTAAGTCTAGAGTTAGATTTTAATGACTTTACAGCTGTTGACTTCCCCATCTAAGGGACTGATGAAACTGAGACCCAGTATTTGATTATGTGTGGGAGTAATAGGGATTCAACCACACCTGATGCTTTTTTTGTTCTCAGGCTCATGAGTGACTCGCAAGTTTTCGTTTGAGCCAAACAGGATAGACTCTGTCTTACCAATGAAGGGAGAGCTGTATCAACGAGCATTCATTTAACATCTTCAAGCTCCCAAACTGAGCTGATCTGAATGTATTAACACACTATGCGAGACCATCAGAGCCGCGTCATCAGCATAAAGAAGAACTTACAGTTAACTGCAGAAATCATGTCGTTGACATAGATTAAAAACAAAAGGTGGTACAAATATTGAGCCTGAAGACTCCGCATGTAATAACTTTGGGCTGAGATAGAATACCACCAATGTCAACAACTGTTTGCTCCGCGTTCGACCATTTGATGGTCTTTCAGACAACGGACCCCCTAACCTTCCTCTTTGGCCACATACCCTCTTCCCAGGCCGACTGCTTTCAACTTGCCGAGAAGGATCTTATGATCCACAGTGTTTCAAACGCCTTTTGCAACTCCAGGACCACCATACCCAATAAAATGCCTCTTATCCCATTCTTCCGTATGTGGTTGACAGGTGAATCAAGCAAGTTTCAGTTGAAAAGGAGCATCGAAAACCGACTGAAATTCAATACAGGAACGACTCTTCTTAAGGTATGGTTCCAACTGTCATAGACAACTATCTCAAAGATTTTGCATTCTGTTTTATAATCGGCACCACTCAGCATTTTTCATATCATTTGGAATAGCAACAGAGTAATAGAGAAGTTAATGATATGAGTAAGAGGCCTTAGAAATTAACTGGTGCAGCATCCCTGAGGAATTTAGCAGGAAGGATTGTTGTCAAGACCAGTAGATTTGGCAACATTGGTTTTGGCCAGCAATCATAAACATACTTTTTATTAAATTCAGAAAGATTAAATGCATTTGTTAACAGGTTTCTCTGGTAAAATTAATACAGATCCTAAACCATATCTGCCCTGCCCAATTCATGGGAGTTTACTGACAAGAGATGATGCAACGGTAGTAAAGAAATTATTGAATTTCTCCGGCCACGGTTGCCCTATCAAAGCAAATCTCACCATCAGACTCTAGCCCAATACTGCTTGAATTCTGGGACACATTGATTGGAAGCACCAGCTTTCAACAACATTCCAAAGTTTTTTAGGATTATTTATATTATTTCAATTTTGTCTTGAAAATACTCAGTTTGCTTTTTTTTATTTATATTGCCACCTTATTTCTGAGCTTTCTGAACTCGGACATTTTACCAGGATCGTTTGTTTTATTTCCGTGCGCAAAGTCGGTATCTCTTTCATGGATCAGATGTTTGATGTCACTGTGGAACCATGGGGTCAGACTTTGTTTGACCCGTATGCATTTCTAGGAGCAATGTCATCAAGGATTCCAAAACAAATACGGTAAAAACTCACTCCTAAGCTTTTTCCCATTATCATAGCTCAATATCCGAGCCAGGTGCCTCGGTGACTCTAGTGGGTTGTCAATAAGCTGCTTCAAATCTAACATATGGCAATTTGTTCTCGCCTTACAATACTCGTTCTTTGGTGTTTTAGGCAGTACGTCAGCATTAAAATCACAAAGATGATGGTTTCATTTTCTCGTGGCGGGCCCCTATGTAAATTGGTGAGATTCATGTTAATTGTTGGCACCCACTATAAACCGTATGCTACTGGGCGACCTGACTATCAGAATGTGTGACTTTTAGTGACCTTGACACAAGGTCAAAGTCAAAATGGTCATACATCGTCCAAAGTATATCGACCTTGGTACAAAAGGTGCCAAATTTCACAAGGAATACTGCATATTTATTTTGTTATTTGACCTCGTTTCTGTAATATGCAATAACCTATTTAGAGACAACAATATGCATAAAAAATTGCATATAACAGGCCTCGGTCATTTCCAAAGCAAGTGTTAGGCCTCAAGTTCTTGAACAATTTAGTCATCTGTAAAACACTCACTCTGCTTAAATGTAGAATAACCTACATATTTCTGCATATAGCCATACCCATGGGTAAGTAAAGTAAGCAAGTTGTTTGTAAAAATGGGAAGAGGATATGATTGATGTAGTCTCTATACCAAATCCATGGACGCATCGTCGTTATTACCGTGAAAGAACCACGATTGCCCTTCAGAGACAAATGTATGTATACTATTATCTTAGTCTCAGTCCACCTGTATTGATGTTGTCATTGTTCGACCCATCCAGAGACCCTGGATGTCTGTCTAAAGCAAGATCAGTTAGTCACCCTATACGGGGGTCTCAGGTGTGGTTTGGGTAGGGTACGGGCCCCCGGAAGTAGTACCATAGCTACACCATTGTTTTTTACAAAAAGGGACCATAGCTTTACCAGAGATGCAAATGTTGGTCCAATTTAATGCAAATTTTTGCCCTTTTTTCCTCAAATGTGCCGCACAATTTTTACTTCAAAATGGGGGAACCCCCATATCGCACCCTACACCAATTCCAAACAATGTAGTAACGCAAAAATGGGTTCTCGACCTGAGAAAATATTGGAAAAACGAACCCCATTGTCATATACAAAAAATTGGCATGAAAAAAGGGGTCATGTTATCCAGAAGGCTAAAAATGTGGGACTATGTCTGTGGCAAGTCCCCGTATGGCCATTTTGTTGAGAATCCCCTGCATATACCCACCCCATGCATCACAAATGACAGTGGTGGTAAACCAATTATGTTTAACAGTTTGTAAAAAAGTGCAGATAAATTGTGATTCTCTCATTATGCTGATCCTTTTCAACATAAACCATGAATAGTCTATAGGCTAAAACTGCTAAAGAAAGATACAGTTAGAGTCATCCCCCCATAGCTCCAATTATGCCCATGGTTAAGTAAATTGAATTGTGTATCAGTTTGTGAAAATATTCACCACAAAATGTGTTTTTTGTTCCATACAAAATGGCAGAAATGGAAAACATTTGGTGTCCCGGTGCTTGTCACTTTGTCCATAGATTGATAGAGTTATATCTTGTTCAACCAATACGTTCACAAATCTTTAAATGTTCTAAACAACACGGTTATCTCAATTTAGCTTATTTCTTTGATGAACCTGTTTTCATTGAACATTGATCATTATCTTTACATTAGTGTGTGCAATTAATCAGGGCCAATTGCCCCTAAGTAATGATCTAATTGTTATAGAATCTAATTCAAAATCATACCCTAAGCTTATGAGTTTTGTTCATGAACGTGGGCACTGGCAGTATGGAGATGGCGAATATCCTGCACCCCCCACCCACACACACACACACACACACACACACAAATCCCACAAAAGTGGCAAAATGTCCACCTATTTGTTGGTTTTGTCCATCCAAAGTGTAGAGAAGTTTGACAAGAAAGTCCACTTTTTAGTGATGAGATGTTAAAAAATGGCCATTTTAGGGGGGGGGGGTGAGTCTGCTTTTACCAAAAAGGCCACATTTTCAAAGTCCCGCACCCCCTAAACAAGGAGTTTAAAAAAGTACCGTAAACAAGTACAAGTAATTTGATTGGTCTAAAAGGCACCCCTAAACAAGTATTTTTTTTTTTTTTTTTTTTTTGTGTCTTTGTAGGCTATACTGAATAGCTCATTTACACAAAATGAGCCGAATACGATACAAACTCGAAATTTCCAAATCGTACACTAATGTAAGTTCAAGTCCGGTTCAAGTGTGAAAAGTACACTTTTTTTTCCAAGATTTCAGTGGTTTTGCTACCATTTTTACGTATGTATCGTGCACAATCTTGAAAATATACCCTTTTTACGTGTTTCTTTGGTCGCACATGATATCCCCTTATCAATGAACAGTGACCCCGGGCCCTGGATGGAAAGAATAATTAAAAAAATCACACATGTGGCTGAGACTGAAGAGATAACTAGTAACACTAACTTTTGTCTCTGTAGTGGTTGTTTCACGGTTATTACAACAATTCATTCCATAGATTTGGTTTAACCCTCGTCTTACCAAGGGGGGGGGGGTGACCACCCCCAGTGAACTTTACTCCGGTGTGCTAAAATGCCAAAAGCTTTCGTAAAAAGCTTATGGTTAATCGTTCTCTCATCCTTTCTGGTCATTTTAGCGAAAAAATGTGAAGGTAGTACCTTCACCGGGGTTAGGGTATGCCTTCAAAGTCGAAGGGTGAGGGGGGTTGCCACATACAGATATTTTATATCTAATCTAAAACTCTATGTTTTTGTAAAAGTCAATTGCCATAATTTAGAGCTGAAAACCGCATGAAAATCCGATATTCCTACGATTTTTAGCCCAAAATTGGATTTTCGCCTATTTTCTATGGAAATGCCAATTTTGTCGGCACAATGATTTTATGACGTCATTGTGACGCCATACTAGGTATGTTGGTACTTATTTTGATATCAGTGGAAAGAGGAGGACCATAACTATCCACTGGTATCAAAATCATAAGCATCGGGTGCTTTATAACGAATTCTCGAGGGGGTGGTAACCACCCCCCTTGGTAAACCGTGTTACAAAAAAAGGCTTGGTAAGACTAGGGATATAGACTACATCAACCATTTTCTCTTGTACATGTTCATGAAACAACTTGGTTTGCTTAGCCATGGACATTAATAGCATGGTATAATGGGGTTGTGTAAGGTTCACTATACATTGTGCAAAAACATGAGGCCTAACTCTTGCTTTGGACAGGACTCACCCGACTGGGGTCTGAATAAGACAAATTTATGCATATTATTGTCTCTTATTAGCTTATTTGCATATAACAAGAAAACAAAAGCTCAAGTAACAAATAAATATCATATACAATATTCCTTGTGAAATTTGCCACATTTTGATATCAAGGTCGATATATTTTGGACGATGTATGACCATTTTGACCTTTGACCTCGTGTCAGGTTCACTAAAGGTCAACGGAAAAAATGGCAACATCGTTTTTCTGAAGAGTCAGACCTAGTACAATACATTTATAATGGTTGCCAACAATTAACAAGAAGTTCATAAAATCGCTCTCTGGAGAACATAGGCCCCTCCACTATTCACTGAAGCTTGAATTACCTGAACAAACCTCCTCCAGAATGGTAAAAAAAATTGCACTGCTGTTGTGTACGATAGCAAACACCGGTGAGGATCGGTTTTGTTTTTGGCAGCATAAGGTCGATCCACAAAGCTTCAATATTTTTATGACAGAGGTCAGATCTTAGATTGTATGCAATATCAGATCTTATGTAGAAACAAACCCCTCCACCTTCCCTATTACGGTCCATACGTTCCAAATTATAATTTGGAATATTAATTTCAGAGTCATTAATTGTATCATCAAGCCACGTCTCAGTTACAGGCAACACAGCCGCATTAGATTCAGATAAATAAAATTTCATCCAATTTACCAGTTGCCATTATACTACGGGCATTTAGATGCATAAAGTTCAAGCATTTGTTATTG